>UELX01004800.1:0-16166 GCA_900480035.1 Eupelmus urozonus | reverse complement strand
CTCCTACCATTAATTGAAACAATATCGTTTCAATACTGTAACAATATTGTAACAATATTGTTTAAATACTGCAACAATATTGTAACCGTATTGCAACAATATTGTGTTAATATATGTCAATATTTTATCAATATTGTAGCAATATTGTAGCAATATTGTAGCAATATTGTAACAATATTGTAACAATATGCTAACATTAATGTATTAATACTGTATAAGAATTGTATTTATATTGTTTCAATATTGTGTTGATATTGTAACAATATTGTAATAATAATGTAATAATGTTGTAGCAATATTGTAATAATATAGTAACGTTATTGTATTAATATTGTATCAGTATTGCATTTATATTGATTCAATATCGTGTTGATATTGTAACAATACTGTTTCAATACTGTAACAATATTGTAATAATATTGTAGTAATATCGTAATAATATTGTAGCAATACCGTAATAATATTGTAATAATATTAATATTTAAAATTTTGTTAGAAATTTAAAAATGTAAATACTATATGAAAATTTTAAGTTAAATTTTGTACAAAATAGCTAATTATATTAATTTTAGCATTCTACACTTTTTTTAGAATTTTTGGTGTCCAACAAAGTATTAATTTTTATAATATTAAATAACTTTACTTTATGAATTAAAACCTACATTTTCAACTTTTATAAAGATTAAAATGTAGGTTTAAAATTTACGTTTAAAACTTAAATACCACTCATTAATTAAAAGTTTTAAGAAACATTTTATGTTTCACGCTAATTTGTGAATTTGTTAGGTGGCGCAAATCGAATATATTTAACAAAAATATAATAGTACAATTGGTCGGTTTGAGAACATTCTCAGCATTATATTGGAAAAGATAGTATTATATTGTTTTATTTAAATTATTGCTAATTTAATTTTTCATAAAAACCAAGCAAATGGTACAGTATATAAAATATCAGTTCACACAAAATATCAAATTTCCAATTATATGCAAAAGTGGTTCGAAATCTGATTGAAAAAAAGATCGATAAATTTTACGGTTCCAATACGCTATCAACGAAAAAAAATTCGCAAAGTAAGTCTTGAAATTCTGACAGTTCATCCATGATCACCTAATTTACCACGCTTACTCATCGAATATCCCCCTTTTTTCTCCTCGCTCAATCAACAAAAAGCCGTGGGCGTGTCCGCATGCATAAACGGCCACCTAAAACTGCGAGCGCGCACTCGCATTATAGGCCCGATCGTGCAGCAGCAGCAGCAGCGGTGGCAACGAAAGCGAAGAGAGCCGCGGCGACGACGACTCTCTCGCCGCGCTGACACTGGATACGACGACCTCGAAAGTATCGAAAGTGAAGCAGCCGCGCGCAGCCGGGATTTTTGCGCCTCTCCCCTGGTGTGCGATCGGAAGCTGCTGTCGCTGCCTCTTGATGACCCTGAAAGATATGCGACGCGCCTGCGCTCGCGCGATATTCCTTTATTATTTGCAGAGTAATCGAATAAAAGAAGAAAAAGAAAGGCACGAGGCACGGATTCGAAATTAATATAAAGTTTTTTCCTCGCAGCCGATATCTGCGTGCCTTCGTCCAGCGCCTTAATGACCTGTCACCGACGCGTGTAGCTCCGCTTTTTAAAGGCCGTCGAGCCCAAGGTGCTTCACCAAAAGCCGAGTCCTCTTTCACTCCTCGTAAACGAGCGTGAAAATTATGTTATTCCGAGCAATGAGTGTATATCCGTACTGGGCAGCTTTATTAGCCGATATCTTCAGCGAAAGAAATACGCGGCTCTAAGCGCAAATAGGCGCGGATAAGAGGAAAACGAAAGCCAGTTCGTAAAAAGGCGCGAGCGCGGCAGACAGTAGGCCGTTGGCTTTATCTCTCCGCAATAAATATCCAACTGCGCTCGCGCGTGAGCGCGGAATAAAAATAGATCGGCGGATATTATTTATATTCGTATAAATAAACTTATAAGTCTCGCAGAGCGAGCGATCGTTTTTCAAGACTCTGCGCTCGCGCTCCAGCCGTTTTAATCTGTTACGTATTCGCCGTCGGTCGTCGCTCTCGTTTTTCATCTATCCGCCTTTTTCCATATACACGCACGCAGAGCGAGAGAGCCGGCGCGAATTACAAAACGAGAGCCGACGTCGTCTATGAATCAGCTGCGCGCGGGGGCTGCGAAATCGTCGTTATCTCGCTCGGCTGCTCTATATATACATATTTATGGATGAAAATACGAGAAAAACAAGCGCTCTTATCTGCAATAATGCAAACATTCCTGCTGAATCGGAAGCGGATCGTTAATATCAAGAAAATAATAAATCTCATTAAAAAAGACTGTCCTCCTTGCAAACAATAAGCTTCGCTCGCCCCATACCATCCACACTGCAACCTCGTAGTTTTCCGGCTGAACTAGCTGACCAGGTGTGGACGAGCCTTAACCCATGCAATCACTCGCTGCGCGCATACAGGCGAATGTGTGTGTGTGTGTGTGTGTGTGTGTGCTCGCGTTCGCGTGTCTCTCGGTTGCGAGCGCGCGCGCGCGCGACCCACATCCTGGAGCCTGGGCGAGATAAAGTGCTCTCCTAGGCTAGTACCAGAGCCCGCGCCTCGTTCCTCTCCTCCTCCGCCCCGCGGAGAACGAGGGACCAGTGGCTCTCAACGCGACCCCGCCTTTATGCTCGGCGCCAGTCCTTATCGCTTCCTTCGTTAGGTCGTTGCCTGTCCGCCTGTGTGTGCTAGGCTATGTGTGTGTGTAGAGGAGGCCGATCCTTTCGAAGGATACGGAGATAGCTGGCGCGCGCGCAGCCGCGTTGGGAATGGGCTTTTGTAGTTTTTATCGCGGCGCGCGATTAAAAAATCAAAAGCGGAGAGTGGAAAACAAAACGGAGTAATTGAATTGATACCCGCCCTCGCCCTCTCTATTTGCCGTGCTGATTAAAAGTGCATGTTTGTCTTTGTACTGTTGGCACTTGGTGGGGATTCCAATTATATTTCAACACTTAATAGTGTCTTTGCAGGCTCGGTTTAATTCCTAAAATAAGTTGATCGGCGTGAATTCGCCCAAAAAGGTGAATCCAAAAATTGAAAGGAATCCATACACCGTCACTTTCATGGGAAAGTCAGAGCGCGTACGCGCGAAAAAGACATAAAATTAAGCTCTCATTCGCGTCCGAAAAAGAATGCTCTTCCCAGCTTCCAAGCCCATATACCCGTTACACTTTCTACCTTGCACAATTTTAAAATCCCCCCGCAATTTTTTTCGCCTTATACGTCCATTAGCTGCTCGAGAGACCGGCGGCATCCGCGAGAAACACCGGCCGCTCCGAGCTTTTTTCCGCGCGACATTAATTAAGCGCCTCGCTCGGCGCTTTCATAGAGCCTCGCGAAGAAAGTGCATATATACATGCACACACTCGCAAGCGAACGAGCTCGCGCGCGTGTCGCGGTATAATAAACGAGACGGCTGCTGCTGCAGCAGCAGCTCTCGCCAGGCTTCCTGCATTTTTGAAGACGTCGGCTTGGCCTCTCCGCGAATGGACAGTGCGCCGAGCCGCCGCCCATGCATCTGCTCTCCGGCTTTGCATTCTCGATCTCGCTTAGCGGCGCGCAGCGAGATAGTTACGTGTAGGAAACGGCGACAGGCGTAGGTAACTCGCCCGCGAGATAGCGTCCGTTGGAGAGTGGACGCTAGGAGAACTGGAGCACAAGGAGAGAGAGAGAGAGGCTTTTTTTCGAAAAACCAGAGGCGACAGCGAGCGATGCCTGCTGCAGCCCCGGCATTCGTGCGGCTTTGTTTTATGCTTCTTTTAGTGGCCTCTCGCGCTGTATTTACTTATTAGCCGCTGTAATTTCACGATGCTAGAGCTATCGGCAGGAAAAATGAGAGATGTTTAGTTTTCGCGTATCTCCAGGCAGCATCCGTGCTCAAATAAATGAGGAGGCGTACGAGAGAGAGAGAGAGCCAATAAAATTTCATACGGCCTAGAGGCTGTAGTGCGCTCCGGCTCATAATAGGCGAGAGGCTCCGCGTTAAGCAACGTTACCACTTAATTTTATGGACTCCGTCGACTTAATAAAGCGAAATTTTAAAAAGCCCCCAGACGAGCCATTAGTTCGTAACTCTAAAACTTAATCAGCTACACGGGCCCCCGCCTTCCCATATTTCCAAAACACACCCCACCCAAAGAGCCATTAACACACAGCTTAAAATAATAATCCAATAGCATGAGTAATTATCACGAGGTTATAAGAGCCACGGCTAGCCGTTCCGACTGGCTGCGCGCTTAAACTTTAGCGAATAAGAGATAAGGAGCTCAGAAATCCTTCTCTCTCTCTCTCTGCTGAGCCGCTCGAAAAAAAGGCGCCTCCTTAGGACTTTCATTAGTAGGTACAGTTATACGCGGTAGCGAGGCGGGGCAATCTTAATAGCCGCGCGCCGGCTATATATCCGCGTGCATCTACGGCGCAGGCGCGGCCGCAGCTTCCTATGCTCCATTTTCCCTTTTCCTTTCTCGCCGTGAGCGCGACCGGCTGCACACGCACTCTGTGGATAAGTATTATGCGCAGCGCTAAGAGGAGGAGGATATACCCTCGGGGTGGATTCGCGCCCGAGCTGGAAACTGACCTGATTATGGATCTGAAAAATGGGATTGTGTATAGCTGGAGAGTGCTTTGGGATGAGCTATTGGGAATTTCGGCTTTGGAGATGAAAGGCGGGGAGTTGGAGCGTTATGTAAATTATTGCGGATATCTCGCTGTTAACGGCTGTGATTGATAATTATTGTCCGGGTTTACAGTTAGCAATTATAAGCTCGCAGTTCTAATAAATGTTGGAGGTTTCTAGATGAGTTGTAATCACTGTCACTGTTATTCATTAATCACTTTTTTATCGGGGGACTATTTTTATCAATGTGTTTTCGTGATTATAAATTTTGCGCTAAACTATTATTCATTCATCATTGAAGTTAATTTTATGAATATATCCTACCGTGCAATTTTACGGCGAATAAAATGATTTTCAAAGTGAATTACAAACGAACTGTAATTATTTTTGAGTAAAAGCAAAATAAACCATTCGGACTATCGCCGTTTCAGTTGAATTAATATATTCCGTGTACCCTATAATTCATAATTATTGGAATACATTAATCTTTTCTTTTATTTACATAAATTACAAGCTTTTGCGGAAACTTTAATTAAGCAATTATTTTTAATCTCCAGACGCCCATCTGAAAAACACTAAAAAAATCCCGCCTTTTTATTCCACCAAATTAAATTAAAGGATAAGCCTCTCACAGATAATAACTAGGTCGCAGCTACCCCAGGCCCCAGCTCTTCTCGCGGAAAGAGAGAAAGAGAAAAGAGCTAGCTCAGGGCGTTCGGAGGATATCCACTATATATACCCGCCGCTTTGGCTAGTCAAAACTGAGTAATCGCTACAAGCTCCATACACGCGCGCGACGCTCTCGGCAACTTGTCGTCCGCTAAAAACATCCGTATATAATAATCGCGACCTCGCCGGGCGCTCACGTACACACATGCACGCTCGGCCGTGTGCTCTATGGTACACGTGTTGCTTCTTTTCGTCCGGCGAGAATATAGGCCGTTCCCCCCGTTGATTTATGGAAATCAGATTTGCCTCAAACTCGCTTCCTCGTCCTTTTTCCCCCTCTTTCAGCATCTCTCCGCTCGTTATTATATTCGAGGATGGATGTCCAAGATCGCCAAGTCTAAACGTTTCTTTCCATCTTTCTGCGAGAGCGCGCGTCGCCGGTAATTATACCGTCCGTTCATCTCGAAACGGAAAGTGTCGGTGAAAATGCCAGTCGTCCCGGGAGGAAGAAGAAATCACTTCCGAAGAGTTGCGGGCGAATTTTGCGTTTCCAGGCAGGCTAGATGAGATTTCACTAATTAGACGTAATTAGGGGTAAAAAAAGAGTTCATAAATCAATTAAGCCGGAGTCGCGGCGCGCGCGTGTGCGCACTTCGGGCACACTTATCACGTCGAATATGACGGGTAATTATTGGTAATCGAGCGGCCGCGCGGCCATAGTCAGCGGGCTCCTAGCAGGTTAATCAATTTTGTTTGCGTTCTTTTTCCGAGCGCTATTAATTATTTCGGGGCCACGATATTTAAAAGCGCATAATTTACGAGTGGCTCGCGAGGGAAAAAATTTAATGACTTTTTAAGGGAGGCTAGATATCGGCTTCTGGAGCGAAAAAACGAGTTTTCTGGATAAATTGAATAGCAATGAAATTGTTCTCGCTTCGCTTTGTCCAAAAAATTGAATAAAAAATGCAAAATTGTATCAAGGAAAAAAATCGTATAATACGTAATTGATCAACTAACACGCTAAAGTAGAAACGAGTCAGTTTTGGTCAGACGTACAATTAAGTAAAGTATAAAATTAAATATTTCTTCAAATACCCGATCACAGCACGTAAACCTACTTGTTTGTTACAGTAATACACATGTACCGATGCACAATAACGAACCGAGCCATTCGTCCGATTATCATGAGCCCCGATCCTCCGCATCGTCCTGTCGTATTCGCAAAAAAACCAACTCCGCGGCCAGCGCAGCAGCGATGCAAACGAAGTCTCGTTTCTCCATATCGACGTTGAACGAGTGATTCCCCTCCCTAAAGGAGCAATAAATCCTGCCGTACGCTCTCCACCCTATTTACAGAAGGTACATGTAAATCAAATCTACCTTTAGGATGACTGGCAGCCTGACTGACTGACGGATCGAATTCGCGGATCGGAGGCGTAGAGAGAGAGAAACAGAGAGAGATCATTAGGCGATCGCTTTCTATGAATCCAGCATGCGAGAGCCCGCCGCGACGCGCGTATAGCTATCTGTGCTGGAGCTGTTCCGAGAAGTGAATGAGCGAGGCCTGCCGGGAGTTTGTACACTAACGACCGGACAGATACAGAAACGCCGGGGCAGGGAGAAGCTCCAAGCGAGCCTACCGGGAAATCTACTTTCTGCATTTTCTCGCATTCCTCGACTGAACGCTCGCTCTCGCCTCAATTTTCTCCTCTCCGCGTCTCTTTCTTCGCCTCTCCTTTATTCTTTCGCCGCCTCTATTTTTTTCCTTCGCTAAAGCCAGCTGTGCGCTAAAAATCGGGCTCACGTACGCGAAATTCAAGGCGCCCGCTCGCGCCACTTTTCAGGTTTATTCGCGCAAAATTTAAATGTCTATCCTTCCACGAGAGCCGGCGCTATAAAAAGGCGTCCGCGCGCATTTACATGCTCATACGATACCGTTGCCCGTCCGCTCACCTATACGCCAGAAAAAAAAGAGGCTCGCGCCTGAATTCGCGCGCGCGCGCGCGCGCTTCTAGTTTTTCCAGTCGAGCAAGGTCAGACGAGCCGCGCGAGCGCGCGACAACCCCGGGAAGCCTCGCTCGAGACCGGAATGCGCAAAAAGGCCTTCTGGTTTCATATATATACACTCTAGCACGCGCACTCGCACGCGGAAGCTCGTATACTGACTTCCTCGAGGCTAGCTCCAGATCTTCCTCCCCTGGCACTCGGATGTATATCCCGATCGACGGGCAGAAGAAGCGGTCGATCGATCGCGATTTACTCTCTTGCATCTCTCGAGCTCTCGAGCAAGCGAGCTTGCCTTTTTCGTCGCGCAGGCGAGCACGACCGGTCTAGGCGTATTCCGTACTGCCCTTCTCTCTCTCTCTCTCTTTCTCCTCGCTTCTTCGGCGACCTGCACTGCACACACCAACGCGCCGCGCGGCTCTTGGGTTTATCACTTTCGAATGCAATGTTAGCTCCGCGCGCGCGCGCAGCCTACGTGCAGGAGAGAGTGTCGAAATCGCAGGAACAACTTCATTTTGTGTAAAAGTTCGGAGTGGAAAAAAATAGAGTCGCCGCGAGATCGCTGAGAATGTATCTCTCCTGCGCTCTCTGTTCTACCAGTTGTCGAATTAATAAGGCGCGGGTTGCGTAAGCGCCCTGTGGCGCGACGACTTTATTAGAAGCGGCCGATTTGAATATTTTAGAGAGGTGGGATCGTGGAGCCGCTGCGCTGCTTCTATAATTTTCAAAACGATCGATATCGACCTTTCAAAACCGCGCTGCGTGCGCGACGCGCTTTTTTTCCACTAACCGATTTTCATCGCTCGCAATTGGCCATTATGTCATCGGCAATTGCATCATTTAAATCGGCGAACAACGCACTCGCCTCCCCCGGGGGCGGCCACAATTACAGGTGACAAAACGCGCGCTTACCGATTTTTTCAAAATCGAGTCCTACTCGTCAGAGTCGAGCCATTACGAAACTGCCGCTTGGAAAGTGCAAAAAGGGCAAAAAAGTCGCAGGCGCGGGAATAAATTAATATAATTGTGATAATTGGGCGGGCGCGACGCTCGGCATCTTACCGCTCCGTATTATACGCGCAAAGGCAAAATGAGTCACGCTACTCCAATTTTCGTTAACGAGCCTGCATTTATGCGGCTCGGTGTCGTCGTCGTCCTCCCCGCGAGTGGCAAACAGCGATTAATTAGCGGCCGAGCTTCCATTATGCCCTCTCTCCGGCTCGCTCGGAGAGTAGAGAGCGAGAGAGTCACGAGAGAGAGAGAGAAGCCGAGCTTCTCATAATGCTGAGCTCGTGCCGATGCGCCCGCTTCGCTATATATTATATTACAAAATTATAAGCTACTCTCCCGCGGCCAAGTATTCAATGAGCCAATTAAAATTATCCGTCAGTGCCCATACGCTACCCGGGCCCGGGGATTACTTCATTATCGATGCGAGAGAGGGATTGTTATTAACGATTACCTCGCCGCGGCTGCGATAAATATTTATACCTCCGTTTCGTCTGTGAGGTCTTTATAAGTAAACGAAACGTCGCTCGCCATTTAGCCGGGACAACTTAATAATCGTAATATTTCTGTCTCCGCGCGCGCTGTAATTACGCTTTTTGATTCTTGCACAATGCGCGCAGGAGCAAAAGAAACGGCGTGACGTACGCTTTCTTTCAAATTTAAAGCATGCACACATCGCGCGCGGGCGAATTTTGATTTACCGCGCGGCCAAGGCAATAATCAGTCCCATTAACGTCGAGGGAAGAAAAAAGCACAGCCGGGGCCCCCATTCTCTTTGGCGCCGAATCGACACACGCGATCGACGGGCAAATTAATAAAGCGGTAAACGCCGTGCTGCATGCGGACGGTAGGCCGGAGCGCGCCTCCCCCCGGAAGATTGATTATCCCAGCCGCGCGCGCGCGCGCACGGCCAAAATAGAAAACAAGCGGGCAAAAAAGAAGCGCGAGAAGCCGGGAAAAGGAAAGTAGCCGGCGCAGCTGCATTGCGATAATCATCGAAATCGCCGGCTCGCGCATCGTTAATTATCCGCGACGAATTACAATATCGCGACGAGAGTATCTTATACTCTCCCCTCCCATGGGAACGGCAGCCGCGGATTAACGATCGCCAGGGTATATAGTCGCTTGAAGATAGCATCGTTGATAAGGTCAGCATTGTGGCTCGTCGACGGTCCATCCACGAAGGAGAGCTCGTCCCGCATTCCAGAGGGCTACTTCTTATCTGGCCTCGCTGCTCTTCCTACAATGATTATTATAACAGTAGGCCAGAGAGCGAGGAGCGCGCGCGGGGCAATCATAACGGTACCGCATCCACTGCACTAGCCGAGCCGTGTGTGGCTGTGGGCACGATGTCGCGCAGCGGGATGGAGACCGCTCCGAGGCTGTGGCTTTTACCTGGATGCATCTTTTAAGATGCCTGTCGCTAGCTCTTTCCGGACGCTCGGAAACACAGTTTGGTTTAGAAAGGATTTTCTGGAGATATAACTGCATGCTACTCGGTTAGTCGAATATATTTCAGCTCGACAGGGGGTATAAATAATTGTTTCAATTGCTGGACGCCTGAGTGATTATTGTAATTAAGGGTTTCATAAGACGCTCGAGATTTAAATGACGGGATTGCCGTTAATCCCAAAGTAAATATTAACAGGCGTTTACCGATATTCCGGCAAAAAAATACAATATTCCTCACTTTTATTACGCTTTGTTGTCCTTACTTTACATAACGTCGTTTTTAAGTAGGATTTCGCGTTCTCGGCGTCTTTTTTATCTATCAAAATGATATAAGCCCCGGGAATGGAGAAAAATGGGAACGGTTATACAAAAGGCCCGGGCCCGGAAAAAAAGAGCGCACGTACGCAAAGGTATACATTCGAAACGTTCGGCAATCAGTGCCTTCTCCGCTTGGTCACACGAGCCTCGCCTCTCTTGCCGGGCGCGAAAAAAACGAATACACCCAAGTGAAAGGGATACCTTTTTATTTTTAGAAAACGCGCGCGCCGCAATTTTCAGAATGTGTATTAAAGGTAATCGGGCGTTTAAAAAGAGCGGAGAGGATGAAAAGTCACGAGACTCGCTAGAAAGTGGACGCGATGCTCGCCGCGATGCCGCATCGAAAGTTTTGTCGATTGTTTCGCTCTTGCCGGTCAATTTTTCGAGCGACACGCACCGCCATTGCTCGCCTCTATAGTTGTACGTATAACTGCAAGTCATACGCGCGGAGTAAGAATCGAAGATCTTGAGCAAGAGCAGCAGCCGCGCGCACTAATTGCGTGCGGAGCTTTAATTAGAAATGAATCGAGACTCGCGGCGGCGGCTCTATAGAAAACGATCTTTTCTAATTATGTTTTCTTTGCCCTTACGTTCGCTCCTCTCTCCCGCGCGGTAGTCCGCCCGCGAAGGCGTGACGTTTATTTTCAGCTCGCGCTATTGCACCACGCTCACGCGCCTCGAATTCTAACACCATTCATCATTCCAATTGTGTGTATCCCCCTAAGAAAAATCATCCTTTCGATCGACACTCTCACGCGCGATTTCGAAGCGAAATTGAGAAATCGCGCGAGCTCGGGAAAAAAAGGGGGTCGCTGCGGTCCCGCAAAAAAATAAATTGATTTTTCAAACTGGCGCGCGCTCACGGGCGCGAAGGAAGCCCGTCATTTGGCATTACCGCGCGGCGATTATTAAGCCGGCGAAAATTGCGCTTGATGTTTCAATCGAGCTGGCGTCCTTTATGACGATCGCCACGCAGGGACGATTTATGATATACGTTAAATCGAAGGAGGTTACCGGCCAGGCAGCCTTTAGCCTTTGCTCACCGACGTCCCAAATTATGTCGGCCGAGCCAACTGGTTTTTTCGGCGAGCCTTGCATAAATCCTGGAGGCTCCGAGAAAGAGAGAGAGAGAGGAGCTTATGCCGACTCGTTACGTTTAATTAGCCCGCGCGCTCCAGTGGGGCTCGAGACGCTTGGGCCGATATGGGCGCGCGCTCCGATTTCACGCGGCTGGCTTCTTCCCCGTATATATCCACGCAGAGACGCGGCTGATTATGCGCTGTTGTTTTGCCTCTCTGTCCCTTAGCGAGCGCTTTGACCATTTAAGGAGTGCGAAAGTAGTCATTGTTTTTTGTGAAAGAAGCTTTTTATGTAATTGCAAAAGGATCAAACGCTCGATTCTTGTTGATTAAAATTTTTTTAAGCAGCACTTTTGCTGTTTTCTTATTTAATTGAAGAAAAAGTTAGACTTTGTAATTCATTTAAATGGCTTGATTTAATCGAACGAATTTGTAGCCCATCATTAAAATTTTAATAAGTCGTTGCATGCATTGAATTTTACATTGTTTTGCACTGCCGAATCGGGGACAGAAACAAAAATTTGATTCACGAAAATTTAGCACGTGCCAATTTCTCCAAATTTAAAAAATAAGAGCCGCGCCGGTTGATCGTTATTTATGAATGTTATTTTATTACTTAAAAAATTCCTAAGATAAGTGACCTCCGATTAAAGAAAAGCCCCCGAAAAGGGCAAATGCACTTTAATTGATGTTTTTTTCGGCGTGTAGACGGGAGCCCATTTGAAGAACGAGCGATAGCCGCTCGTTAATTAATAATTGCGCCTTAAGTACTTCCCATTTGGCTGCGCGCGCGGCTCGCGAGATGGAAAAAACACCTGATAAATTTGAAGGGGAAACTCGGGCTCGCATCGTCGAAATTTCGCATGGATTTTTTTACGCTCTTTGCGGTTTGAGGCGCGCTCAACATTTACAAAACGAGCAAGAAACAATTTGAATCCTTTCACTTGCACGCGTAAAGCCGAGAAAAAGAAGCCCGCGAAGCCGCCCTGATAGAGATTACCTTTATATTCATCATTTTAATACGAACTTTTCTCTTTTGCACCTTTCGCAACGCTCTCCACGCAAAAAAAAAATAACGAAAGAAGCCCAACGAAATGAGAGAACAAAGTGTCCACGCCCCGTCATATATAATATTGCAATCCACGATAACGCGAATCTCACGGCTAAGGAGATCGGCAGAAAAAAAAGCAGCACAACGCATCGCGAAAGCGTTTCGGGCGCGCGGCGAGTTGAGGAAGGCCACGGCTGCTGCCGCTCTTTTTCGTTCCTCCTACCGCTCCTCTCCGCTCCGCGGCGACCCGGAAAAGAAGCAGCCCCGATAAATTGGCCGACTCGAATTTTATGGGCTCGAGGCAGGCGTGATACTTAATACCGTGGAGCTACCGTGCAACCCTCGTCTTTTTTAGCGAACGCCGATGGATTTTATCGGTTGCGTGCTGCGTGAGCTTTACCGTTAGAAAATTTTGTTGCTCCAAGTTTGTTTGCAGAGGTTATTAAGAACGATTGCGCTCGTTGATTAACTTATTGCGCTGGGTTTATTTACTTTGTGTTAATGAAAAGTCGATGTTTCCAGCTGGAATTGAATCTTTGATTAAGTTCTGCTCGGTACTTGTAAAAAGAAGTTTATTCATCTAAATTACGACGATTTGTCAAATTTTATTGGATGGAAATATTTTTGCAGTCAAAGATTTTTTAAAGATAACTGCATACAGTCAAAAATATTAACATGGTATTATCGTTAATAGCTTTATTATGTAGACGCATTGTCTATATTTACCAACTTATTACAATAAATATGCAAATGCGACAAGTGTGATGATACGTTGAAAATAACAAACGACGCATCATCTAAATTTGCACCTACTTTGCATATAAAGTACCGCAATATTCCGAAAAGAGTATGCACCTACGTATAAGCGCGTCCATGCCCATGATTATATAAAAGTAAAAGTTTGGAAGAACCACCCAAATAATTCCCTTTTTTTCTGCATTAACGAACATGTTTATACCTTATTAATGAACATTTAAATTTATTTTCATAAAATTCAAATTTAATTACCTCTCGCGCGACCAAAAACGAATCTTTCCGAGTTAAAAGAAAGATTTATGAGAGCACTCGCGCGTTGTTACGAAAGTATAATATATTTTTTTTCTCGTCGCCTTTATATACGCGCTAATTCGATGTTACGCGTACAAGGGGACAAGCTCATCAGTGGTAAATATTTTCCACGCTTACTTTTATCATATCGAAGCTGACGATGAAGAAGAGGAGCTTGCTTATATAATTAAGAGCCGAAAATGATCAGATTGGACTCGTTAGGAACCATAAATTCTTGGAGAGCTCGAGGACCACCAGTGGGGCTATAATTCGTTTTCGCGAATGCGAATACTGGCTTTCCAGACACGTCTTGCGTGTCGTGGACTGAGACCTTTTATACTCAGAAATAATTTGTATTCATGTGTAGGAGAGAATGAAGCTAAGTTTATACACTTTTTGTTTCCATTTTTTTATCGTTAAAAAACTAGAACAAAAAATGCTAAGTTAACTGCATTTTAGAATTACATATTCATTTAATTAGAAAAATATTGAAGAAATCTTATTTGTTCATTTTAAAGTATAAGTTTTAGTTTAAAAAAGAAATTTTTATTCATGAAACTTTCATATAGCTGAGTAAAATTGTGCATAATTTTTAAAACAAAATTGTTCATACAGTTCAAGTAAAAATAATTTAAATGATATATAGTTAATTACTTGTCAATGTTTTGCTAAAATCAAGACTTTGTAAAAAACAAAAAATTAAAAATACTTTTTTTGTTTAATTTTACATATTTTTTAAAGTCTTAGTAAGACCAGTGTTGAAATAGATTCCATACTATTTCTTGAACTCCAATGATTCAAATGGATAAATTTCTACTAGGAAGTTGATTAGATAAATTTGTCTTTTTATTGCGATATTTAAAACGACTACCTATTTTGACATTTTTTAAATTTCGCATAAATTTTTAGCTAAATGTGCTTTTTTTACAAGAGACATATCAATTTCAATTTAAAAATACTCTAAAACTTATTTCAATTTGTATAATATAGTTCTATATACACTGTGTAATTCGGCTCGAAATCAAAATTATTTTTGAATTGTTATTAAGAGAATTATTTGGGAAGATGCTAATAAGATTTTTGAGTCTGCATAGTTACGAAGATTTCGCAACTTTTTTTAGGTTGCAATAAGGGGAACACCGATTTCCTGATAGGAATCCTGGGGACAAATCCCCATGCGATTTCTACACGGGATGTATTTTGTGAAGATTAAATTTATTTCAATGTCTGAACTTTAATACCTTTATCAAAAAGTATGGTTCCTACATAGAAGGCTTTTAGTATGCGTAACTTAGATGCCACTCTCTCCTATATATTTTTTAATGCATTTTTCAAAAAGATGCTGACTTTGCTGAAGTACTGTAATATTTTAGCATTATTCTATCGATATATTGCAGTATAATTTCGTATTCCAAATCTAAAATTCCACAAATTTGAATAAAAAAATAATTTACGTGCGATACTAATTGTAGCAATCATTCAGCGGTTAATTGGATAAAAATACTGCTAATATAAACGCGAAAGTACAGCGGCGTTAAAAAAAGGTTTACAAAGCGCGCATTCCACTTTGTGAAATCATTTAACCAATTATTTATTTACTCGTCCCATTACATCGAGGTCGCCCGACGCGAATCTCTCTCTCTTTCGCGCGCCCGTAATTAAAATCAGCGTGCAAAGCGTGTATAACAGCGCGGCGCTCGAGCTGCAGCAGGGAGTGACCGAGGTAAATACGCTGTCAAGTCGTGAAGCGCACACGCGAAAGATGCGCAGCGGGTTATGCATGTATATGTATAGCGAGCGCGGTTTCGTTCGTTTTCTCTTTTTCCGCGTGCCCATCCTCGCTTGTAAGCGCGTCAGATCCCGTTCCACCGTAATGCGGAAGAACTTGAAAAATTAAGGACGACGTGCGCCGAGCTGCGCTGCTTTGTGAACGAAATTATGCTCCGAATTTCTCGGGCGCGAGACTTGCGACACTTGCCCGTTTGCCGAGAGGGGGAGGTGGCTTAAATCGCTTAATCTGACTTCTGTTTGACGGGTTTTCGGAATTTTTTCTTTATTTTGGGGGCATTTTTTTAACCGCTACATTGTTTTATTAAGAATTACGCTTTTTGAGGACGTTTTGAGTTTAATGTTGGAAGCAAGTTCTTGTGCAATTTTTAGAATTTAACGCAGAGCAAACACCAAAATTAAAAAGAGTTTTAAAAATGAATGCGTTAATTGAATTTTTGTGTTATTATTACATTACTTTATTACATTTCATTTATCAATTTATTTAAAGAGAAAAAAGAATAACGGAAAGGGAGTTACTCCCACTGAGGAAGGCATTTACAAGCAAAGAAAAGCCTACGCACGGAGTGTTACAAAACGAAATTGATGATCACCAGTAAAAAACTTCTTTGATAAGTACTCATAACATTTATTATGGATTACTTTATGTCAGCGAACGTGTTCTTTACGTTTTATCATTTCGCCATAATAATTGCGTGGCGATTCGTACACAATAAACAGGTAAATTTGCAATTTTTCTTCGTTTGAAGGCAATCATTTTTTATTGTGGCAGTATGCAATATTAAAACTTTCAAAATAAGAAATTTTTATTAATTCTGTTTTTCTCAAAACATCATATAAAACCTACACACACTGCCGTAAACCGCTATTATTATGAACTCTGAGGTAACTTTGGATTGTAACAAAATAGATTACATTCATAGAAATCACAAAAAAATATGTACAATGGAGTGATAAAGGCATATTTTTTAGATAAAAGTTGATTTGTTTGATAAAGAAATCAATGCAAAATAAAATAAAAATCTTACTTTTTGTTGAGCAGATGTTTTTATTTATTATATTGATTATATTAATTTATAAAAATTTTCAATT
>UELX01004799.1:0-16170 GCA_900480035.1 Eupelmus urozonus | reverse complement strand
ATGTAGCTCAGTGGTAGAGCGTTCGCTTTGCATGTGAAAGGTCCCGGGTTCGATCCCCGGCATCTCCAATTTTTTTTGCAAAATAGTCATTGGTAATAAAAACTGCTGTTAATTAATTGATACATGTAGCCTTTTAAACTTAACTTAATTATTCAATAAAGAAATCTTTTTAATTAAATATCATTAAATTAAATACATTTACGAATAGTAAAACTACTTGAGATTGAATTTTTTTATAAAAATGACCGTTTTATCGAATTTCAATACCTGAACTTATGATTCAAGTAACTCTACTTATTTAATTTATTTAAGAAATAATTTTCAAGATATATATGTTTAAAACAAATTGTTTCAAATTTTAACTAATGCATGAGTACAGTAATAATTTTCACATTTTTTGCACGAAAAAAGGTAAGTTAAAAATCATTCAAAGACATTCTAATAGATTTATACTTGTAATATGCATAACAATAAATTAAAGAAGTTAAATTCTGTGAATTGATAAATTGTTGTAAAAGCAGCCTATAAAGTATAAGAATCTTAAAAATTATAGTTATAATTTTTTGCACAAAATTTCCAATAATATCGAAAATAACTATTTTAAAATACGTTTACACATACACATCATGCGCACATATACACATAAATGCTAACTTACAATTATACACATACTCACACAAATACACAGGTATGCCTACGCACATACGGGCATACTTATGCATTGAGTATATCTATAGTAAACTTATGAAGCTGCCTTATTAAAGTTTAGTAATTTAAATAACCATATATTACACTATTATAATTTAATATTATATTATTATATTATTATCATGTTGAAAATACAAATTATTTCTATTATTCGTTCCACTCAGCAGGAACTGATAAAATTTTGTAATCTATAACACGTGTCTCTATACTTCGAGTAAGTCGAAAAATAAGCCAATAGATGGTGCCACTTCTAGGGCTACTTAATCGAGACTTTTCCTTATTATTTTTAAAGATCCTCATTTTTCGTTACGACTTGATAGTAAAAAAAGTTCAGTTCCATCAAAGTCGTAACTATTATATTCAACTAATAATATTTATAAATCTACGAAAATTGATATAATATTTTATTTTATTTATGTCCATAATAATATCGTATATTTATTTAATATACTTAAATAAAATTAAAATCCAAATTTAAAACTAATATGGTGTAGAGTATTATAAAAATATTTACAATCACTCATCGACAATAGATTCTACTATTATTGATGCTATTTATCTCAGTTTATCAACTGTCGTTGTGGAAAACTGCTCGGAATGTACCGACGTCAATTCTTTTTACTTTTTTCTCCATGTAAGAACAATAAATCAATTGGAAAAAATAATAATCAGATAAAATTTTAAAAGTTGTACGATTACCTTTACATGTTTAAAACGCAAAATAAATTAAATTATTATAAAATTTTGTATTTATTAGTTAAGCTTTTTATAGTTTCGATATTTTAAAATTTAATTATATATATATATACTTTTTTTATTAAGAGAGAAAAGAGAGCTTACACCAGAGGCTTTACACCAGATAATTAATACTTTGTTTATTTGTACACATCAATAAATAAAATTGATTAAAAAAAAAATTCACGCTGATTACTTCTACACTGTGATAATTAATACAAAACTTATTGTGTAGACTTTAAACTACTTTTACATATTTATTATTGTGGTTATTATTACAGTGTAGAAGCAATCAACGTGAAATTTTTTTTTAATTTATTTTATTTATTGATGTGTAGAATTAAACAAAGTATTAATTATCTGGTGTAAAGCCTCTGTGTAGAGCTGAAATGTGCTCAATATCACTGGTACCACTATTACTTATGTAGAATACACAAAAAACTAAAATTTTTATTACGATATCTATAATAATATATATTAAGTATATATTATACATAATATAAATTAATATAACAGAAATATTCGCAGTATTGCAATTATAAACAGTTGTAATTTGTTTACAAAAATAGTTATTACAATATCCATTACAATTAAATTTCGGCGACGCTCATCTCTCACAAATAAGAAAATTAGCTCAAGTTCGAATGCGCAATTAATCTATATTTGTAGCAAGTAGAAAATTCACCGTGCGGGCAAAGAAAATTGCAAATATAGGTTTAATTGAATTGGCGACCGCGGCTGCAGCTGTTTTGCTTTTATAGCGCGCCTTTCTATGTACAACTTCTACGTGTGTATCGCAGTAGTCTTTTTTAGCGGAAACGGGAAACTTGTTTCGTTCGTTTTTAATAAAATTAGAAGGCTAAAACGATATACAGGACCGGCAAATATTGAAGATGAAAGGCGGGCAACCTAGAGAATCCAGCTACCAATTAATTTGGTGTTATTAAAGCTGAGATTGAAGTTTTTGTATTATACAGATGTACATTTTTTATCAATTTTTAAAATGTTATAATGACAAAAAAATTATCAGAAAAAATTGAAAAACTTTGCTGCACAAAGTACTTTACTTAATAATTGCGAATTAAGACTTAATATTTTACATATTTTTAATTTACGATACTTTGATTTTTAAAAATAAATATTTATATATGTAAACACTGTATAATCAATTTAAAATTAATATTACGTCGATATACATTTACAATATTTGCATTAGCTTACGTTTGCATATTTTTTTATTTCCTCGCGGATATACTATGTTTTATAGATAAAAATAAATTTTTCATTTTATTAAGTAAGTGCTTTGAAATTTTTTCACACAAAGTTAATTACGTTTTAAAATATTTTAAATAAAATAAGAGCTTTTAAAATGGAGTCATAATAAGTAAAGCGCTTAATTATGTTTTATGAGAAATAAAATAAGAATTGTATTAATAAAACGATTGAAATTTGCATGCTTTTCTTCATAAAACACAATACACGTTACATAAATCTTCTTTTTTTCATAAAAAAAGAAACAATTTTTTACGACAGTTTTCATAAAATAGAAAATGATTGAAATTCTCGTATTTTTGATGATGGAATTTTTATGTCGTATAAACTTTACTTTTTAGCACGAGTGATTTTTGTACAAAAAAATTAGATGATTAAAAAAATTAAAAGTCAGTGAGCATTTTATAACTTCAATTTTGTATTCTCTCTCATCCTCTTTTAAAAAAATGACGATTAATGTGTTCCATGATCTGCAGATTTCTTTATACTTATTTGCTAATGATCAAGTTTTCTTTGCAGTATATTATGAGAACTTAGAAGTTAGTTCTAAGCTTATGCCACCCAAGCCAAAAGCAATATTCGAAAACACGAGGTCTTATCTAACTTTCTTTTTCTGTGGTGAGTTTACTATTTTTCAAAACCTTTTTGATCATGAAAAGTGACATTTTCGCCTTACTAGTGGCAAAAATAGTATACACACCTCGAGGATATAAAATCTGTGAACTAGCCAACTTTTCATTTTCTTAGATGTGAAATATACTATTTCACTATAGCTGCAGGTCAAGAAATATATGATTTTTGTTTTCTTTGAGCGAGAAGTAAAAAAGGTCCTTTCATGATCGGAGAATGGCAAAAAATCTTATTAATGAACATGGTATTAGTGTATGAAGCTTAAAAGTTGCTAAAATGAATGATAAAAATAAAATTGTACGCATCAACCATGTTACAAAATTATAACTAAAAATTGGTTATTTTAATTTAATCCTTAATAACGTATAATAATACAATACTACTATTTAAAGCGTTTCTGCATCTTGAATTAGCCTTTGTTGCTAGGGCACTAAATCATAATGTTTTCCTGCATCGTTCTCAGATGCTGCATGATTTATGTGTAACTATGTAAATCGTGATAAGACAGTCTTTACTAAATAATGTTTTCATGGTTCACCTATAAACTTCTAAATGTATATTTATGGTAAGAATTTTTCTTCGCCGATAGACTTCAAATATTCCAACTAAATTTTTTTTCTAAGACATTATCAAAAGTTTTAAAATGTATCTTAAATCTATTAAATTTGTTAATATTTTGATGAATAATTATCAATCTATTATTACTAATTATTTACAAGAATAGACGGACTTTAGCGTTGTCGTCCAATTAAAATTCGATTCTTTTATTCATATTTAGTTATTTTACAAATAAAATTTTACATACTTATAAATAGTTCAATTATTTCAATGAATAACAAGAAAAAGTACTTATTACATAGTACACCTCAAAAACACTGTAACAGCTCAACCTTACCACGCAACCGCTAAAATCCACATTTCTCGTACAAAGTATAATTTTATTAGTCTCCCATAACCCTCGAAATTTCATGGTCCAGCCAAAGTCGACTTTCAAAGCCGGACTTTTCCGAAACCTCCTCAAGAACAAACTACAATCCCACCCTTACAAAAAAAAAGACTCTCGCCAATAAAACCTCTCGAAGCTCTGAATGAATCCACCTGAGAGTCCAGTGTGTCCATTTCCAGACACTATACGCTTTCCACTCCAGCCGAACAGTCGCAGCATGTCCACAGGAAACCGCCGGATATAAAGAAAGCCACTTGGCTAATTCTCCTCGCGCGCGCGTTTTCCATATAAAAGAGCCCCCGGTTACCCATAATTACAATTGAAACCCGCGCCGCTGGTCGCCATTGCAAACAGCACGGCTAGCGCATTCACACGGCAAAGCTCGCATATACTCGGAAAACGCGCGAACATGCAAAGAGCGAAGCAGCCGGGGGGGAAGGAAGAAAAAATAAAGAGGAAGGCGGCTAATGCGACAATTGCGACAGTCGATCGAGAGCCTGACAATGTAGAGAAACGCGCAGCGCGCGCCACCCGCTGAGGTGCCGGACGAACGCCCACTACGTTGGCTCGCTCTCGGTTCATTCATGAAACTACGTTTTTCGTGAATGAACGAGAGAGCTGACCTTCTCTCCCTCTCTCGCTCTCGGTCAATGGCAGAGGCTCGAAATTTGAATTTCCACCGGCTACTCTAGGTTACAGGTACTCGAGGCCGACAATGTGGCCGGTTCTCGTGAATGAAAGCCAATACTACGCCGGGACGGTCAGTTTTCTCTCGAGCTGCAGCTTTTATATAATAGATTCTCGGGGACAATCAATTGTCGCCGGCTCGCGATTGTCAAGCTTTATGACTTCCCAGCTCTTTTTCGAGTGTCTCCCTCTCTCGCTCTCGGCATTCTTCCTTTTTTCTCCGGACTAGCTCTCTCGAGGGGAAGTCGAGCCTCTCTGTGGTCTCGTTGCTAGGAATTTTTTCTCCATTCGCGCATTGTCTTTCCGGCGGCAAAAGGGATCCGTGTTTCCGGTCCTCGAGCGCGCGGCCCTTTCAAGCTCGAGGCCTTATCGAGAATAAATGCGCATCGAATAGAGCTGTGGGAGTGCGGAGCGGATGTCCTATTGGCCGTTCCGGGCTTTCTTGTTAGCGCATTACTGGACTATTAGATTTTGAGGAAGAGAAAAAAAGTCAAGCGCTCGCTGTGGCTTGTTTTCAATGAGGTTGCTCGAACGCTTTTTCATTCGAGTTTAGTTGATATTTTTTTTATTTGAATTTAGTGAAGTATAGAAGGCATTTTTGAGGTAGAATGGATGGTTAGTGCAAATTTTTTACAAATAAAAGTAATTGTTTCAAGTTTTATTAGTACGGGAATTTTCAAATGTAAATGGTAATAGATTCTTTATTGTAAACTATATTAAGTAGTAAGTGGCTGATGCTATTTCTTAAGAAATTAAACATCTTTATTCGCTCAACAAAAATTAAAATAATATCAAACCGTAATATTGCATCTTTTTTAGAAAAATTATTTCAATGCCGTTTTCAAGCTGACTATTTCTACAATAAAACGATATTCATAGAAGTAATCATGAAAATCTATTACGCTTAGCAACATCTGCAGTGCGCAAAAATACACGAAAATTCACGAACGAGTAGACCGAGACTGCAGCAGCCCCGGAGTTATTAAATTTCAATACTTTATCGGGTCGACCGTTTGTGACTCGGGCTCTACCGTAAAGCCGTTTTCTCGTAAAAAAAGGAAAAGAAAAGACCGTGCGTTTGAGATAGGGAAATAAGTCGTATCGACTCGAGTTTTCTTTATACTCGGCTACTTGCAGAGCTCGAGACGTAAATCTTTATTTGTCACGGTGGGATTGTAGTCGCAATCACAGGAATATCTGAGATGTGAGAACAGATATTTTTAAAAGTATCAGATACGTGAAAATTGTTAAATACTTTAATGTCATTCACTAGATTATGCCAAATATACTTATTTGGATAATACTGCAATTTCTTTGACATTCTGTATTTTAATTAAAAATGTTTTTTTTTAATACAATTAAGTCATATTTTTAGAAAATTTAAGAAGTGAAGTTTAAGTGTTCATTTTCTTTTGAACTTTTATTTGCACCTTATTTTCTTTAACTTTGATTTATGACAAGTATGCACTTAGCTTACTAATTAACACAATTCTTATATGTTAATTATTATGTTTCTTTCGGATACCTGATACGGTTCTAGACCTCATCTCTATTAAACAAATTATAAAATAATTCAAGAAAAAGAAGTCAAATTATTTGAATCAAATGTTTTTAAGGGAACAATATTTTATTTTACCCATATTTTCACCACATTGCCAAAATATTCCATAGTATGAATAAATAGCACAGTAATTTTCGACTAACAAAAAAAAATCGTATTTATGTTTTCGTACAGTTTGAAATTTTTGTAATAGTTTGATATTCTGTCGTTATTATGGCGTATTTATGAAGTATATTTAAAATTTTTAAAAACATCTAAAAATGACATATTCAGAAATAATTTGAAACCCCCGGAAAATATCAACGTTTGAAAATGTTTTTCATTGCAAAAAATATATTCCAAAACAAAGTATCAACATTCAATTTCTAGCGACACGAACAATTCTACAGGTTCCATACTTAATTTTATCTATTTAGTATAATTCCCTCTGTAATATGAACATACTCAGTATCTCGCATGACGTCTGAGATGAAAGATTTAAAAGATAGAGGTATTTTTGGCAATTAATAGTGAAATTTTCACATATGTAAATGCTTGATTATCAAAATCGACATAATTGGTAACATTAAAATTATTTTATATTAATCTACGTTAAAAATAAGTAAAAAAAAAAAATTGATATTTTTATATATTTTATTTATATTTTTTTTCTCAAAACACATTGATATTTTAAGCATTATTTTTATATATATTATTTAAAAGTATTTTTTTAAGAATTTGTGTGCTGGGGTAAATATTATAAAAAATTTTCGGGGCAAATATTAACACTGTTAATACGTATGCCATTCTAAGAAAAGTATAAATAACGTTTTAAATCATGCAATTTAACATAAATATAGTATTTATTCATTTTATTTTTTAGTAGTTAATGTAAAAAAATGGAAGTTCCTTATTATTTTTGTGTTTAAAAAATATAAGCAAATAATTTTTTCACATTTTGTAAAAAATTTGTTTGTTATCTTAAGATTGGCTATTTTCATATATGGCTACAAATATATAAATGTTGTTTTTTATTGATTAAATATTGGAATTTATTATTTAATTGCATCTTTATAATAAAAAAATGGAATGTTAATATTTACCCCACATGCGGGGCAAAAATTGACACAATATTTTTACTTAATCCGTTCCAAAAAAAATCTATTGACAATTTTTTAAAAATTCCGGTGCTAAATTATAGCTGATTGATTATAATAACATGTAAAGTAGGTGGTATATTCAAATAGAACTTAGACAAAAAACAGAGCTACTTTTTCAAAAAATGTTAACACTTTATCGTAAAAAAGAAATGTTCCAAATTGTTAAAAAAAAAAATTTCAAACACATTAATAACGGTACATAATTCTATATATATTTTGAAAATTTTTAAATTTCATATCTTACCGATAATTGTTTTTAATCGGAATGACATTAAAAGAATATCTTTTTAAATAATTAAAAAAACAACATTCACACTTGTACCAATGACCACAAAGTTCGCTCAACCCCCTAAACAATCAATATTCCCTTTTTATTCGAAAACCTCTCCACTTATACTAATTACAATCCGTAATCCAACAAGCACTCTTTGTGTACCTCGAAACCGTTGTTAGTACACGCAATTAACGTCAAACGCAATACTATTCAAGCCGAAAACGATTCTCCAACCCTGCGCGCGCCACACACCCTACCCCCGAATTCCTCGGCGTATCTAATGCAAGCACAATATTGATATGCGACACCCATTAACGGTTGTCACTGAGCCCGCTGTCTCTCTGCTATTTTCGAAGCGCGCAGCTACTGACGCAGCCGTGACTAAAACTGCGCTGGCCTCGCGCGCGCGCACGTGTGACGATACTCTCTGCGAGGGTGAAACTCGTACGGGGAATCTTTCATTATGCCGTTCGTAAAACTTTTTAAGGACCCCACGCGCCAAATCCGAATGCTTGTCACTGCCGCTTTTTAATTTGTATTAGAGTGGTGGCAAGTTTTTATAGGGCGAGAGGATGATTGACTATGTTTTTTTTTTTTTGATCGATCGTTAGTTTTTGGAATGAGATGGCTGATGTTTATTGTAGAATGTAGGGATAGTGTAAATATTTATAGGGAAGTTCGAGTAAATAAAATTATATTGTGGATATAGTATGTAAGAGTACAGATGTTAATAATTTTTTACGTATTTGTTCCATGTATCGTTTGATATTTTTAAATTTCGTATAATTAGTCGGTTGTATAGTTTTCAATTCTAACAAAAATTATCACTAATCTACGTTAAACTTTATTTAAAATTAAAAATGAAATACCAAAGATGAAGTTAACCGTTCAACATTAAGTTAATCGAACAATTGCAAATTTTTGTTCTTAAATTCATGATTCTTCTTTTATGGCTTTTTGAGGTAGTTGTTTTACTATCGCCATTCAATACTTCAAAAAACTTTTGCTTCTGCGGCTTTTAAAGTTATTGAAAAAAGTTTATCGAAAATAAAAATTTTTAAATTGTTTGTGTATAAGCTAATGTGATTCGAAATATAAGATTACAATAACATCAATTTAGATATTTTTTATTATACTTTTTTATACGTATATACGAAACTTTTTTCATCTGGAATACTTTTCAATTTTTGAAGAGTTTCAAACTTTTAATATCATTCTTACCTTTGCACGGCTAATTGAAAATTTCCATTTATCACGTACTTTCTGGCAACTTTTTTTATCATAGAAATATATATACATAATTTGTAATAAATTTGCACACTAAAAATGTTTATAAATGTTTAAATACCACTCTCCCTAAACTAGTACATTTTTTCATCTAACTTTAAGCAAAAGTAACGAAAACAAATATTTTCCTAAGATATTCCAGGACTAAAGTACGCTTTTCTCTTCTTTATACTTGTTACATAACTTAAAGAGAAAAAACGTGTTTAAGCCCGGAGAACCATTAAGAACGTAGGTATTTGTTTTCGTTACTTTTGCTGAAAATTAAATACGTTTTAGAAAAGTAATGCGCAAATAGAATCAATTTTTATCACTCTCACAATGATTGTCAGTATACAAATTTATTATGTATATATACGTTTTAAATATAATATATATTTTTTTTAAATTATGCGATAAAAAGAAATATCGTATTTGCCAGGCAAATTTAATAATAATAAAAAAAATTTAATTTGCTAAAATATTGAAAATTCCTCTAACAATGAATTTCCATACTTCAAAAATGACCAGTTCAAAATTTTTCTTTATAAATTAAATTTTATCAATTTATATAAAAGAGCAAACGCAAAAAATTTATTTTTGACCATCTTTTCGACAATTCTAGCCACTGCACGATGCAGCGCGACGCAGCCGACCACCAACTCCATTCCGAATCGATACTTTCGAATACGTAACTACCATCCTAACCGAGTTAGCGTTTTTCCCTCCCCAAGTTTTTTTCACTTTCCCCGGGACTACTTTAGCCCAACTTTTTTCATACTGTTTTCAGACGCCCACGAGCGATTCGCATCTAACGCCGGGAAGCCGGAAAACGTCCTAAGCATGCAGTCCGGGCGAACGTGACACACATATTACATGCAGGGTCAAAAAGGGACTCGCACGAGGGCAGCCCCGAGCACTCGGCCCTATTGAAGCCGCCGGCGCGCCTCGTGAATTCGCGATGTCGGTCCCCTTTTTTAATTCCAAGCGCGCCTAAGCCAGGGCTATAGGGTCTCTTATCCCTTGCCGAGCGTGTGCCTAGGAAAATGGCTTTTCTATAGCTGATCTGTAGTACACGCTGCTGGAAATTTCGCTGGACGGCGGGTTCTTTGTTGTTTATGGTCGCGCTGGATTACTCGGTGTTTTTTTTTTATTTTCGTTATGTATTATTTATTAAGGGACTGTGATAAGTGTATTTTTTGGGATAGTTTATTTTAATTTTTAGCTTATTCAATCTGTGGATATATTAAAGCGTCTTGGTGTTTAACAAATTGGAAGGAGTAAGTTTGTAAATTTGATATATGGTAGAACTGTTTATGCACCTAGATAAAGTTTCACGGAGCTTCATTAAATTTAAATTTAACTAATCCAGACTAATTTCTCATAAAGCCATAAGAACATCGCGTGATTTAGGAGTAATACACAAGCCGACAGACGATTTTAACGTCCGCCTATCCTGACTAAATAATATACACATTAATACTTGTATACAAATATTAATGACACTTTTTCATCAGCCTAATGACGGCCAAGCAAAAACACTTTCGACTTTAATCAAATATTACCGGATGACACTACACTATCATTTCCCGAGTAATAACAGTAAAATCCAAACAATCACCACCAGCCCAGCAACTATCCAATAAACCAACAATCACCACAGCCACTCAACCATCAAAAACCATCCGCGCATCTCCAGATCATGCAACCTTAACAGACAATCCCTCCTCGCAGCGTGACCGAACGATTCTTCACAGAAGGCCCCCCCGACCCTCGACTATACACAGAGGGGGTGGCTCGCTCCTCGCCTGTATATACCGTTTGTTCTGTATGCGCTCTCGAGCGCCTAATGTCACTCTGCGCGACGTCGCGCACGCGAAGAATGAAACGCAGGTGCGCCGCGCGTATACATTTCCAACGGGACAAATTGCGCGTGAAACGAATTGAACTTTATTCCTGCGCGGGAGGGGGGGGGGTCAATGAAAAGAGAGGGGGGAGAATCGAATTCCAGGCGTGCTCGCCCAGCGACGATTTTTTAATTAAAGCCGTGATTAAGCACTCTCCTTTTTTTTCTGCCGACGATGGCAGTGTTGGAGCAGGTTTGGAGGGAGGAAAGAATGTGGAATTGCGAGCTGTAATCGAGGATGCTTTCTCTCTCGGCTGCTGGATGTTTATTTGCGCTGTTGTAAATTCTCGGGGATGGATTGGCCGGGAAGCGAGGAAGGTGAAGGGGTGAGAGGGTAGTGTGACGCTCTTTTGACAGGGTTGAGAGTAGCGCTGAAGGTTTCTTTTGTGTTGGGAAAAATTTGATTCTTTCGAGGAAAATTGGATGGCTGGAGTGCGTTTGAATGAGCTGTGCTCGATCTAATTTAAGGCTGCAGAAGGGTTTTGAATTGAAATATCATAGATTAAATAATTAGATTTTTTCATAGTTTTCATTTTTTTATGAGTAACGATGCAAAAAATTTTATTTCTTTTTTTTTTTACAAAAATTATACTTTACTAATGAATTTAAAAAATTCCAATAATAGAGCAACTCAAACTAATTTAAATAAAATACAATTACCTTTACCGAACTTGATTACATAAATAAACCAGAACGTTGTAACAACGTTTTAGAAATAATGCTTTAGCAATCAAGATACATTGAAGGAATAAATTTGTTAAAGAGAGGGATGGGGCTTGATAGTACGATATATTTTTTAATACTATGTAAAAAATTCGGAATAAAATTTTTAAGTGTTAACAATTATCACAGTTTTATCCAACGTTTGTGTTATTCATATCGATGTTTTTATTACTAGTTAGAGCAACGTTTTCGAAAGTTTCTTTCTTCGTTCTACACTACTTAGATATTTAAATAACACTTGCACCTAATTATCCCTACTTTTGAAAAAAGCAGTTACGCGGACCCCCATTTTCTGCCTCTCATCATGATAAGTGGGCACACATGTTCCGAAGCCTTCGAAAACTTCTCAATCACACCACCATAAAACACCATCGCTCCGATTAACGCGACGAGGCGAAAACATACGTTACTCCTTCATATAATAAACCTCTCTCCATCACATCCACGTCGACCAAGACTCCAAAATTCCCTACCCATCGGACCACCTTCTCAAAGAAGAAAAAAAAATAGTCACCGACAAACCAGCGATAAAAAAAAAGGAACAAAATCGTGCCGATCGATCTCGCATCTCCTACTCTACATCCCCATTTACCCATTGTCGCAAATTGTATCGTCGGGGCTAACGAAAGAGAGCGCGCCGCTCTCGTGGAGAGAGAGAGAGAGAGCTATCTTTTATTCGGCGCCGGAATCATCAATAACAGCGTGTAACAAGCCGCGCGAGCGCACGAGTGGCCCATTGTCGACTCATGAATACGGAAAACATGCGCCGGAATTATGATGTATCGGTGAGCGCGCTTGAAATCTTTCGGGGCTTGGCAAAGGCGATGCGTTTTGCCGACGTCTGCGGCCTCGTTTCGCTGGGGTAATGGTTTGCCGTTGGATGTGTGGAGGATAGTTGAATAAGGGAGGTTTGTTTTAGTTAGTAAACGTCGGGGCGTTTGGAGAACGTTTAATTTTGTACTTTTTGTGAATTTTGTTTATGGAAAGTCAAGGATATTTAATAGACACGGGTACTAGAAAATTGGCATTCAAAATTTCTAAATTGAAATGTAAAAACAATCGATAGCCGTTGTGCGACAAACGAATTTGTTATTATGGCAGTATTGTAGTAACCTGCGAATGCAATAGATTGCTTTTTAGCAAATGTTAATAAAAGTTGTGAGTTCATATAATTTGCTAATATTTTTCTGTATTCTCTCCTGCCTTAACTACTGTTTGATGTTGGAATAATAATAATGACTTTATTGAATTTTTTTATTGATGTTACCCTCAATTGCAGCTGATTTTTTATTCGTTTAAGAGCAATTAATATAGGCTCAAATTAAAATGAATTTTTAACGGTGACGTTTGATATTTGATTTTATTGTGCAAATACTGTTTTTGACAAAAATTCATTTTAAATGGACCACAGGTACGTTAAAAGCAACGAAAAACCAATTAGCTGTATTTTTTATCTTCGATTATTGTAAAAGGTCAAACTTTAACTGAAATAATAACCTTATAACTTCTCTCTTTACAAAAAAAAAACATTATTTCCGTTTCGTTTTTCCTTCAAAATTAATGCTTTTTCTATCGTTAGTATCAGAATAGATATAGTAATTTAATAATTATTTCTCTTATATTGATTTTAAAAAACAAAAAATAGAATTACGTGGTTAATCAAAAAAAGCTCCGAAAAATTGTTTAAAAATTTTAATAGCCTAAAAGAGAAACAATCTGTGTGTAAAATGGTAAAAAAGCTACGATGAATTTGAAAATAAAATTTTAATGTACTTTATTTAACTTTCTACATATATAATGTTCAATTCGATAACTATTAATTCAATGTTTGGAATGAATTTTATATTATTATTATATTCTCTATTCAAGTCTAAATTTATTTACATTTTATGCAAAATTTTAATTTGATGATCAAGTTGCTCATTAAATTTTGCAGCAGCGACTTACTTCTGACATCAGAATAACAAAGAAATGAAGCAAACAATCTTAGACGGTAAAAGTAATAAAAGAAAATCATACTTCGTTCAGCTTTGTAATTTCGAAGTGTCGACGTTGTTCGACAAGCTAATTAGCGCGCTCTGGCATAGCGAGCTTGTTAAAGCCGAACGCGTGAAACATAGTGTATATATAGTTGTATTGTACAGGCGCGCAAACTTCGATATACAGCTAGGGTCATTTCAAGCGCTTTGGCTTAAACAAAAGGTTTGAGTAGCGACTTTAGAAACAGCCGACTTTACAAGTAATCTCGAGAAGTTTTTAAGATCTGTCTTTTTTGTACCTTTTATTTATAATTATGAGAAACAAAGGAAAAATTTATTGCTTAATTAGATTAATATCGTATCAACATAGAATAAAGGATTAGGGTACAGAGAAGGAATTTTAAACAGGCTTTCTGAAAAGAGGGTCAATTTCCGACATCTAAAAATAAAGTCTAGACTTCATGGTTGTCGTTATGTATTTTTAAAAAATTTCCTTTCATCTGTTATAATATATTTTAAATATTAATATAAAAAAACCATAGAAGTGCGATACAACTTAAGTTTATGCTTTGATCCGTTACAATATTATTGATTCTTTACAAAGTTATAAATAATCAAAATTTCTTAAAGCCTGGTAGAAAATTAACTTTAGTAAAATCGAGGATTTCGTATAGCCGTGAATTACATGTACTTACTTTTATGGAGCTTGCCCTGACTATACTTTCATCGTTGTTTAGTTACACCGAAAAAAATAATTCGTTAAATTTCCTAAAATCTGAGGAAATTTTCTGAAAAAGTATTAGATATTTTTGCTTTGGGTTCAATAAGGAGTTTTTCCGTTTAAAATCGGAGAATCTCCTTTATAACAGAGCCAAATTTGCTATTAAGTAGTTTCAAAAAGGAGTTTCTCCGATATTTTACGGAGTTTTTCCTCTTCATGTATCAACGGAGTTTTAGCTCAGTTGAATTAAGAAACTTAACGAAATATTTTTTTCGGTGTACCTTGGTAGAAAGTTAACCATATTTTGGGCAGAATTTCTGATTAAAGCATGTTAAAATGACACTTATCTAGAAATTTTGAAAAATCTTTGAACAGAATCTCTATAGATTTTCTCATGTTAACATGTGTTAAGCAGGAATTCTGCTCAGATTATGGTCAATTTTCTACTAGGGTATTATTCTACTTTTTGATATAAGTTATGAACGTTTACGTAATATCGTTCCTTCCTCACAACTATTCCCAATCCCCCAAATCCAATTTTAACGACATATTAATAAATAAGACGAGCGCATGAAATATCAACCAGAAAAGCAGCCCGAGCTCCAAAATTCCAAAATACTCCTCACTCAGCGCGGCCCATCATACCCTAGGGATAACCCACCGCAAAAGCAGATACCTTCGCAACGGCAAATAAATAATCCGATTAACTGGCGTATGTAACTCCACGGAATACGGCGCTATCTCCCGTCGCGTCGCAGCTGCATAATAAAGCCCACGTCACTCGGTCCATTCGAGCGGCCGCGTGGTTACTCAAAATTAATTACCCTTGCAGTATCCTAATGAGAATATTGACCGACGCGAGCACCGAAAACACCGCGTGCTTTATCAGGCGCTGCATGCAAATCGGATCCCAAATACGCTCCTCTCTCTCTCTCTCTCTCGCTTTCAAGTATCGAGTCGTTAAAGCTACGGGGGCCGACGAGCCAACGGGGCCTCATTGTTATTCCAAGAGCCGGAGGAAGGTAAATTCGAGAGTGAGAGGGTGGAGGGAGTCTGCTTGGTGATATACATACGCGAGTGTAGGTATGCAGGTGGGGGGCTGATAGACTATCGGTGAGTTCGTTAAAGAGGACGTTTAGGGTTTACGACTGGTACGCCGATGCTTGCTGATTTGTGGTTTGTTTTTTTCTGGGAGTTACACGGTTTGCCGGGGTCGCGAATAATAGTCAGTTAATCTATTGATACTTAAGAGAAAAGAATTCTTAGTTCATTTACGATCTCCATTGTCAAATGAAAAAATGACCAAACCTTAATATCTTACTATTTTTACGCGCTTTCTCCATTTTTGAAAAAAATATTCTTGGAAAATATTTAGTTGAATGTGCTAGTTTTGAGGAATAAATTGAACATGTCATTTCTAATATTTCCATTATAGAATTTATGTGAAAAAATGTATTGAAAACTACCCTGGTAGATACGTTCCCCATTTTTTGGCCAGCGGATGTTCAACTGTGAAGAATTAGACATCCACTAGCCAGTTTTAAACACTTGGCCAATTTTATTGGGGAAATTTCTACGAGGTTATTATGTATAATACTTTCTTTAGCTTACTTATGAACATTTAGC
>UELX01004798.1:0-16181 GCA_900480035.1 Eupelmus urozonus | reverse complement strand
GCACAAGAATATTTGCAGTACTTTTCAGAAGTTTGAAATTCGTAATACTCAAATATTAATTTGTTAAAGACATTACTTAATTAGGTTTATATTATAAATAAAACATATTTTTTCAAACGTTTTGCTTATTTATTAAAAAGTTTCATTGTCTTCAATTACGTTCTCAAATGATGTTAAAATTGAGAAGGAGATCTAGTTATACATCAATGCAGTGGAGGCAGGATACACGCGTAAGTAGATATAGACCGAGTATAGTAAGACAATGGCTCACCGTATCCAATATGCGCCAGCTGTTGAGCACATTACCTACAAACCAAATTCGAGTTTGTGAAACTTTTCAAAATCCTTTTTTCAATGAATGGCTAATCTATTTTCGAATTTATAAAATCTGTTTTCTTTCTGTATAGTACATGAGATTTCTTAAAAACTTGGATTACTGTAGAAAATTAATGTTTGAGCTATCTTCATGCTTATAATTTTTCATAAGCTGTATATGCGGTCCCGATTGTACTTTTTAGTATAAATCATAAATGCGAAACCGCTTCGTTCTTTTCGCTGGCTTTTGCAGGAAGTTTTTGTGCTTCTTTTGCTACCCGAAAGCTGCTGGTTCGCGAGAATTTTAGTATTCTCTGGAGCCATTCAAGTATAAAGTGATAAACTCGAGAAATATTTATAATTCATTAATTATTTTAAATATCCGATGCGTGCGCGGACTATTATTCTTTTTTTTTTTTTAAAGCTTACATAATAAATGCCGGTATAAAGCAGAATCACTTTTTAAGGATTCGCTTTTCCAATATTGAAAATACTTTAGGGAATTCGGCAATAAAAGTATGAAAAATCTGTTATCGTTTTATCGAGGATTTAAAACCCAAAGATTTTTTTTTTTATAACTTTAATGTCCAACACTTCCTGAGCCAATAAATTTAAATTTAGCGGTTGTATAAACAACTTCACTTACAATATTGCGGTAGCTCGGAAATAAAATTTTTCGTCACCTTATACTCTCAGCGAAGTGTGACACAAAACTGTCAGTTATTTGTAAAACAAGCGAAACGCCGCATAATCCATTGTTTTCATCCCCGCGGCAGCAGGCACCTCATTTCAATTTAACATCACGCGGTATGTTTACAAACAATTTTTCGTTAACTTTATGAGCGAATGAAAATGCGCTCAAATAGAATTTAACGTTTCATTGGCATTTAAAAATAAAGCGCTTTGAAGTCTCCAGCTGCATCCGAAAATTTCTGCTTTACACGCGCCTCATTTATTTAGCCGGCTATATTTAGCTCTACCCCGCTGTTTTCCCATGCTTCTTAAACATTTTATTTATCTTTTTACGTTCGGAAACGCGAAAGCCAAGCGGCAAAGGGAGTCCCGAGAAAATCCGTCGAAACGCACCTTTTCCAGCGCTTTTTGTTACCGCGGCCGCTTTCCCTTTTTTCCCCTTCGCCGACTCTTGTTTCTTTTCCTTTTCACCTACCGAGCGCACACACATGCGTGCTTTTTTTTCCCCGCTCCTCGACTGGTTCGCGTGCGCCTCTCTCTCTAGTTTCTTTTTTTTTTCGTTTCCACGTGATTTTACCTCGGCGCTCGAAAATACGCGTGCTGCTCTCGCCACGGCGACATGTGTTTTGATAAACGCGCTGCCGCAGCGGGCTTTGTGTTTATACTTTTGAAAATACTGCGAGCGCGCGGCGCCCTTTCTCCAATTTATACGAGGCAATGAATTCGCTGATTAATCGTAAACTCGGAAAGGCCGATAGTTAGTGCATATTGAGGATAGCGCGCGGCAGCTCTCCCGGCGCTTTATAACGTCGATTACCGCGCCGGCAGAGGCTTAGTCGATGTTAAATGTTTGGAAAATTTTGGAACAATATTGTTGCGGAGCTTGGGTTTTAGAATTTGTTTCTGAGTTATGGGAGGCTTCGAGGGGTTAAAATTGAATCGACTTTGAATTGGGTTTAGAAATTGGAAATTCATGCGTGACGAGGTTGGTGAAATGCCGTGACTGATTAATAAAATAATAAAGTTTATTTTTCAAAGGGAAGTTCAACGTTATGGCAGCGGTTCCAGCGTGCCATTTATTTCAGAATGTATAAACTTTACGGCACCGCATTGCTAAAATATATAATATCACGGCGGTATAAAAGAACTTTTAAAAAGAAATAAAATTCCTTACAGCTGCAAGTTTAAAAAGTGTATTTTGCATACTCTTACCGTTAATTTTCTTTTTTACAGAAAATATACGACCTATATCGACGCTCATCGCGTTTCCCGTTTGCATGCGCAAAATTAATTAAAATTTTCAAATTCACCGCCGAACGATTTCGATTAAAGAAAAACAAACCGTTCAATTCGGAAGAAATGCAGGCTTGGCACTTGTTTTTTCTGCATCACAACCGAGACAACACAGAAGCTCCCACTGACCGTGAAAAAGCGAGGTGCGCCGGAGAAAAAGACATTTAGCCAGCGTAAATATTGAGGATGTATACGGTTGCTTTAAAGGCCGCGGCAGTCGATCTCTGCTTTTTTAAAGGTCGCGCGCGCAAGCTCAAATATATTGCGTCAGCGTGATACAGGGGAAAAAAAGAGGAGAGAGTTTGATGAGGTGTGACTAAAGAATGACGAGGGAGGGTAGCCCCGCATCGATTGAAATACAATACGCTCGAGTTATGTAACTTCATATCGCCGCGCGAGGGTAAAAGAGGAGGGGGGAGACTTTCGATGACTTTAGTTCCTTTTTCGGCGCTTACTTTCTTGGATCATCGGTGACATATTGTTGAGTTTGGGGATGGATGAGTTTGGGGTTGTGATGTGATTATTCTGGATGGATACCAATCCGTGAGCAAATAAAGACAAAGAAAGTCAGTTGAAAATAAGATTATTTTGGAGTGACTTTCTTTATTTTTATTTTCTTGGGGATTTTGTTAATTATTTGTAGTTTATTTCGAAAAATTCTCTAATTATTAAAGAAAGTATCTCGAATAATAATTTCGTGTATGGATTATATTAGATTGCTAAATCCTTTAAACTAAAATGGTATTTACTTTTGCTGAAAAATAAATAGGTGGCGAATTAAAATTTAAATATGTCAACACTGTGTACGTAGAATATAAAATACAGCCGGTATTCTTCATATTTTTCATTCATTTAAATTTCACTTATTTTTAGTTTGGAATTTATTTATTTTCTTTTGTTTTGCAGTGTTATTATTTAAAAACAAAACAAAAATAACTATAAATCCAACTGAAAAAGTACTAACAATTATATTAAAATTTAATCTTACACCGCACTCTTGTCTATTAATGCACACTTTAAAAGTTTTAAAAAAGTAAGTCCACTCACAAAATATTTGAATTATAAATTTCGGAATACAGTAAAAGCCCTGACATTTACTAACCAAAACTATGCAAACCGCGGTTGCGTACTTGCAAGCGTCACTTCATACTAAAAAAATAAACTACCACCCATCAACAATTTAAGAGACTCGATCTAATAAATAATCAAAAATAAACTAAATTCTGAACGCAGCGGCAGAACGCAACAAGATAAACCCTGTCAATAAACAGCGCGCGCCCAAGCGACGCGCGCCAAATAAAAGCCGCGCTCTCCCTCGTAACGCGTGTCAGCGCCTATAAATCACCTCGCATTCAATATACCCACGGCAGACCGACGAATTAGCATCGTTACAGCCGTCTCCCACGTTTCAAGTAATCCACTCTGCAAACCGGGCACGCACACAGAGAAAAAGAAAGAGAATGAGAGAAAAATTCTATATTTACTTACCTTAGCGTTTTTTGGTCCATATCGAGGGTGTGAAATCTGACGCTGGGAGGCGAGAAGCGGGGGACGCCGGGCGATCCGGGCCCGGCGTCAGGCTCCTGGCCGGCTCCGACGCTGCTGGTGCTGTTGCGCGGCCCGGCGAGGGCCGGCCTTCGGCAGGGGCCCCTGCAGACGGCCGCGGCGCTGCCGACGAGGACGCTGCTGTCGGAGTACGTGGTCAGCAGTGGCCGATGCAGCAGGCCCGGACTGTCAGCTGCCGACGACGTCTCCGACGTCATCGTTGTCAGCGCGACTGCTGCCGGACAAAAACGGGCTTGATGCGGTCATTGGGGCCGTGGCGAGGTTCATTGCGATTTTTTTTTTAGGTTGGTTGGTTTTTTTTTTTTTTTAAGCTGGGCGTGACACACACACGGTTTTTGGCGGGCGCAGACGTACACCTCCCGGTAGACAGCAGGGCACAGAGAGCAGGCAGAGACAGAGAGGGAGAACAGAGAAAACGAGAAAAGCATTTGGTGAGATATAGGCTTATGGGCAGCTGTGCTGTGCGTGTGTTGGGAGTGTGGTGTAGTGCTGGCTAATTACATGTCGATGAGCTATAGTTAGCTACTGCAGTGACTTAATTTTTTTTTTATTTTGTGCTAAGAGGTCAAATATAGAGTCTTTGACATTCAGCGATTGAGTGCACGGAGTAAATAATTGAAAAATTTTTCTATTCATACTTTGATCTTTACATCGATACTTTGATGTTTTTTAAAGCATGTAAATCGTTGAAGCATTTGTCAGTAATTGTTCTTTAGCTTACGGTTTTTGTACTATTAAAAATCTTAGATTGTGCAAAGTGATTCTCTTTTAAAGATTTTGAAACAATAATTTTAGTAGACAATTGAAAAAGTAGTTTAAATATATTTTTATATTTTTATGAAATAAAATTAGTATTAAAGACATGTAAGCAAGCCAATAAAAAAAAAACATGTAATATTGTGCAAATTTTGAGTAGCAGTTAAAGTAATAAAAACTTACTATTTATTTGTCAGCTAGGCAGCTTTGTTCGATCTTTGTTGGACATTTCTCAGACCAATTCAATGCTGTCTCATTGAATCATGGAACATCTGAAAAAAAATAGAAAAGTATTTTTAAAATGTTTGCAAAATTTATGATGTTTATTTAATAAATAAACCATTTTATATTGGCCCTTAAAAATATATATATTTTTATTCACGCTAAGTTTGTTAAGTTTTTATTCACGTTTAATAAGTAGTTGAACATACTGTAGCATCAATATAATTAAAGTATGCTCAATAAATTATATATTATATAATACATTAAATTATACAAAATAGAACACATATTTTTTTCATATATTCATTTATATTTTATAATGATAGTGCTTGCAAAGTTGATGAAATAAAATTATTATACTACAACGAGTTTTGTACTTTGTTCTATTTTGACGGTTTCACTTGGGTATATCATTATAATGCTATGCAATTGCTAGGCTATTATAAAGCAGTCGGAAATAAGTTTTAATGCAACCGTGTCATTAGCTGTACATGATTACACGATGCAGATGCTTGAAATGTAAAAATATCAATAAAATTTATGTTGACATCAGTTCATTAGGCTTTAAAAAATCATTAATAATACTTGGAATACAAGGACGAGCAAAAAAAATCTTTTCGTATTATCGTAAATATTGCGTAAAATCCAATTCCATATAAATTATGCGCATCCGGCAATAAAGTATTAATTAATTTAGTTGTTATTATTATATTGAAAATTGAAGTAATTACATGATATAGATGTGCAAGTTTTAACTTCAAAATTTTTTTCTATTTTCAATACTTAAAAATTAAGTAGTTTTATTATTAGTCAGAAATTTGTTGAAGTATCGCTCGTAATTTCTAGATATTTTGGAGGTAAATGATTTTAATATTTAATATTAATTGTTAATACAACAATACAACCAAGTAAAAATCGAATGTACTTGAGACCTTTATTTCTCCCCCCCCCCCACTCTCTCGCTCTCTTTCCCTCTTTCTCTGCCCATCTAATATCTATCTATTTATCTCATTCTTGAGTGCCAGACCTGCAAGAAAAGCTAAACTGCTGCAAATTTTTAAAATACATTTAAATACGCTCCATTTAAATATATAGTCACGATTTTTAAATACTTTGACGTGTATGAAAATCGTAATCATGTTTGTAAGTAGGAGCTACACAGTTACGTGTTTGGTTTTAGTCACTTGGATTTATTGTATAGTGAAAGCAATCTTGCAGGGCTACGGTATTTGGAAAAACAATGCCATTCGCTAACTTGATCAGCACTTTCTAAGATATAATTTATATTTGCAACCAAACAAAAGCATCAATCCGTAATAGTAGTAATAATCTATATTTTGAAAATGCTTACGCACAATGGACTTAAACTGATATTGATTGACATAGTGACTTCAGTATATAAGTGACCTTTTTTAGCAAGTTTCTGGCTTTACACGTATTCATTATTCAATTTTGAATTATTTATTAATTTTTAATTATTTCAAATATTGATTTTCAAATACGGCAATAAATTTGTTGGTCTATAGAAATATCTCATAAATGAATAATCATCTTACATTGACTTAACTTCATCAACACACAACAAATCAGTTTTAGTTAAAACCTCCTTCATTTAGACAAACTACATAATTCTCAAATTTAGCTCATCCAGTTTAATTTCTCCACAAATACACAGTTAGAATCACAACTCCCAAAAATTTCCCTCGTAAAACTACTTTTTTTCCACCCTCCTCATTTCAAATTGGAATAAGTTCAATCAACGCCCCCGCGCTCTCATCCACCCCCCGACTACTCAAAACTACATTACCCTCGAATTCTTCTCTCGTAAAACTCTGCTGCATGTTACCAGGCAATTAGTTCGCCAAACCGGCCAAACTAAGCCGCGCGCGCGGCCACGCAACCGCGCGCAGTAACTCGCGCAAAAAGCCGGGGAAAAAACGCGCCGCGCAGCATCGATTCGAGCCGCTGCGCTCCGGCTCGCTCGCTTGCCGGATAAAATCGCGCGTCGCCGGTGCGTGGCGAAGGGACGGTTCGTTAACCGTGCGCCGATAACTAGCAACAAGTTCACTGGCAGACATTCAACGCCAGCTGCCAAGAGTCTCTCTCTCGCTCGTGTCGTCGAGCTTTTTTCTCTCCTTTCAGCCGAGCGGGGGGGAGGGAAACGTATATCGATGGCTGTTAAAGGCCTGTGTTATTGGCGAGTGTCAAAGGGAGGAGATGAAAGGTGCGAGCGTGGTGTCGATTTTCAAAGCGGCGCGCCTGCCGCGCGCGAAGAACAAAAGGGAAGGCCCGAGCTTTCGTTTGTAGCGCCGCTTGTACAATTGCTTTACGGCTGTTTGCGGGTGGTTTGATATGAGGAAAGGAGAGGGCGGAGGGGAGGGAGAAAGCTTGTTTGAGCGAGAGATAAATATAGCGCTTTTGCGCTGCAATTTGTTGATTTGAAAAGATTTCGAAAGGCAGATGAATGTTTGCGCTGCTCCTCGGCTTTATGGGGAGTGCGCTTGGTTGGCTGGATTGAATGCGATATGAAATATGGAGTTTTGAACTTTTGGAAAGTGGTTTTGAAAAGTTAATTAATGGAATTGGTGTAAATATAGACTTCAAAGGGAAATTGAAGTTTGAAATTGTAGAAGTTTTAATTTATAATCGTTTATGTTAAGATTTTTAATAAAACCTGGATTATTAGCAAAGATCACACAGCATGCTTTGTTTTTTGAATTTCAATTCTTTATTCAATTTTATAACTTGCAATAACTGTTTTTTAAAGTCTTTAAAAATATATGTTTTGGGATAGCTTACTGCAAAAGAAAAGTGTATAAAAACCCGAGAAATCTGTTGAAAAACCGTTTACAACAAATGTTAAATAAGCATAATTACATTTTATGAATTAAGGAAAAAGTTTTTGAAAAGCTTGAGAAGGGAACAATGCCTATGGGACTGGATATAACTTATTTCGAAAGTTGTACTTTACTAACTCGGATTTTTTTACAGAGGGTGAAAACGTGATTTAAAAAGGGCCATTCATCGTCCTTGTTTCAAAAGGAAGTGACAAGAGCAGCTGTTTAAATATTTTAAATTAGTTTCCTTCTATAAAATTTTTAAATGTCGCGATCAATTCACCAATTTTAACGGCCTTCAAATTTCTTTCTTTTTAAATCAAAAAATCATAAAGCAAATTCACACAACTATTCTTAAAATCTAGATCAAACATCGCCACGTTAATCAACCAATACACACTTCCATCTTCCAAAATAAAACACCCACGCCTTCAAACTCTTCGTTCCCGCGCGAAACATTGACCCAATCTTTTGACGAAGCCGCGCGCGCGTCCGCCTCGCCTCCCAGTCCGATCGATAAACGCATTTCTCTCAAGATCCAGCACTCCCGAAAATCAAATCGCCCGAGGAACGAAAACACGGGATTGCACTAACCCAAGCGAAAAAAAAGTGCCGTGAGTGAGCGGGAGAAAAAAATTAATCCCGGAGCAAGATGGAAAGCGCTGACCAGCTTATCCTGCCGGCTTGCGCGCGGGCGTCTCACGTGTAAGGAAAACGCGTCGTTTGGCTCCTGCGGAATCTTACGCGAGGGAACCGTATAAAGAGAGTGCGGCGAAAGGAGGGCGAAGGACACAAATGGCAGGACATTCACATAAAACGCGGACTCTCTCGCTTTGTGATCATTCGCGCGACGAACTGCGCCAGGGATACATTCGTCATCCCGAGCTTTATCCCTCGCGTTGGAAAAAAAAGAGCGAACGAGTTACAACGCCGTCGCTAAAGGAAGAAAGGAAATTGCGGCGGGGACGAGGGTGGAGATAGTGAATGGAGGGAGATCTTGGAGTTTTTCGATTCGACGTGCGGCCACGCGCTTTTTATGTTGATACAGGCTCGTGCGTATCGATTGAGAAGGTGAACCTGCGGTGCAGTGTGTAACGATGTTGCCGAGTCGGCGCTTTTTTTTTCTTTTGTCCGTGAGCGAGTGGGGACTGGTGGCTGTCTGATTGACTTACTTTTCTGTTTTGGATGTTATATGTACTGGTTAGAAATTAATTTGTTTCTCGTAAAATTATGAATAAGTAATTTTTACTCTTTACGAAAATAATCGATAAATACTTTATAACTGAATTTTTGTTTATGATTATTGTAGCATTAACCGGTTAAGAATCTTTTAAATAATTCAGAAGGAAATGCTTTTTAAAAATAACAAATATATTATTTATGATTTTATTCAAGAGTTGTGTTATTCAGAGCAATGTCTGACCATATCCGGCTTCTTTCTACTGTGACATACGACTCTAGTGCGTTTCCTTAAATAAGGTCGTAAACTTTGAGCTCCTTGAATACATCACAACAACTTCCTTTCAAATTTCGCTTTTCATTTTTAAATTTAAAGCAGTAAATAATGTCAACAATAATTACTTGCAATCGTAATTTAAATTATATACATCACGTTAAAAATTTAAAAATTATTGTTACCATCAACTAATAAATACCAAACAAACACTAAAAACTTTTCACCAGTCAGGAAAACGAAAAACGAAAAATTTCCACCTATAATTAAAATCGCGCCGAGAGCAAATTGAGTAAAGAGCAATCGAAAGCACATATTTGCCCAATCCAGCCGTCTTTCCTCCCTTTGGCCTCCAGCATTTACAAAGCAAACACGCCGCTGAATCGAATCACGGATTTATTCTTACGTCTCCGTGATTCTCTCCACTTCATCTCCGACTCTCCCTAAGTATATTTAAAGAGAAACGAAAATATTTGCCCACGCCGCGCGCACAGCGCCGTCCGGTATCTGTCCTATCGACCTCCACTGCCAGCAACGATACAAACTTTTCCAGGCGGAGGCTAACCGAGCTTTCCCGTACCGGACGTCGATAAAGAAGCTCTCCCCCTCTCCGTCATTCCTGCCTGACTTTTGCTTCTTTTGCGCGACGTTACGGTCGGCTGGTCGCGTATGTCGCCGCGGAAAGCGCGCTTACAAGAAAAGCACTGGCGGAGAGAGAGAGAGAAAGATTGAGGATTCGAAGCTGGCCGAGCGGAAGGATGAACTTTTGCCAAGAGATCTTTTGTGAGCTGACCCGTTAGCTGACCAAGTTCGCTTTTTGCGGTCGGGGGAGGGGGGGCACTTTTTCTTGTTGGAGACAAATCACTCTTTTATTAATTTTCGTAAATCGCGCGGAGATTCATGTTACTTTTAGGAGCCGGGGAGCTGGGCAAAAAGTAGCGGCGGAAGGACTGGGAAGTTAGTGAAATGACGTTTAGCGGCGGTGGATGGTTTGAATGCTGTTTATTTGAATCTTTTATAAGAAAGCGTTTTTGCGGTAAGGTTTTATTCTTGATTCATGATCTGTTTTGTAAGTGTAATATTGTATATCTTTCGTGTTTCCGTAATCGAAAGTTTTGAAGCAATTTGCATTAACATCAACTTGGAATTAAAATCAATTTCGCGTTCCGAGAAGTTTAGGATTCCTTGTAGATTAATATTGAATTGTATGAATTTAATTAAGCCTGCTTTAACCGCACTTGGACTTCGATTCAATCTAATTCTCGGTTTAGTCTGAAACAACGCGAATGACGTATACCAACTGATCCGTGAGGTCGACAAATGTAACAATCTATCTTCTGACATCCTGGTTTCTCGGTTTAACTGAAATAGCTTTAACTTGTACATTAGTTTTGCTTACGTTTGTAATTAACAACGTAAAAATCTTTTAATTTTATAGATTTGTATTTAGATTAAACAATACTTGAATAAATAATTTTTCTTAGGTCTCTAAATTATGTTCACTGAAGTTAAAAAAAAAAACACGTAAACCGAATTTCTCGAATAAAGCCACGAGCTCGTCCCGCTAATTAAAAAAGAAAAGAGCGCCCCCCTATCTCCGGGAGTCACGCATCCCCTAGTCTCAAATCGTTAAATTCACCTCGGCTCGCATACTTGAAAAACTTGAAAATCCGGCCTCGATGAAAACCACCGGAGCGTCAGCTGAACTATCTTGACAATGCCCCGAGAGCGAAAGAAACTTTTCACACGTAAGAACGGGGCCGCACGCGCGGACGACCGAACCGCAGCATGTATAAGCCATCGGATTTTCATTTCCCCCGGCGAGCTATTTAACGATTAACTCGCTCGTGCCTGTGCTCCTGGATAGGCCGCTGAAATTTTAACGGCCCTCGCTTCCCCAGCGCGAGTGTCTATACGCGTATACATATTCGATTAGTCGTGTGTACAGGTTCGCGTGCTTCCTGCCTTATGCAGGAGAAGAAAAAGGCTCTCGTCCCCTTTGCTGCCTATCTTCCCAGCTTTTTTTTCTTCGCTTTTTTTTTTATAAACGGCTCGCTGAGCGTTGAGCGTACGGGCTCCCTCGAGGAATTCCTCGTCGCTTGCGGGCTGTATAACTGGCGAAGGGCGACAGTTTCCGCTTCCCTGTGTGTGTTTTGTACTGCCGGCGCGCTTGTCCTGCTGTGGGAGTAACTGCACGTTTTGGGGAAAGGGATGTTTTTATGTTATGAGGAGGAAGTGTGCGGGGGTAATAAGGGGCTGTTATGCTGGTGGCCGACATGGATGAAGGAACTGATTTTTATTTGGTCAGCGGAAATTCTTGGCTTTAGGAATGCAGATTTGGGAAATTGGTGTGGGTGAAGAGGCGAGCTTTTTGGTGAGAGTGTTGATGAAGGGAATTCGATGCATTTGAGCTTCTCGTGAGAAACTATAGAGAATTTAGGTATTAAAAATTAATTAAGTAAAAAATTGACTTTGGCGTTCGTGGATGTTTGGATTAAATTTCAACGAATGTCGGTCTTCAACGAACCAAGTTGTTAATTATAAAATAAGTTAACTGCCGACGTTTCGAGGGATTTACTACCCTCCTCTTTAGGGCTCGATGAAACAACTAATAAAACATATCGATACACAGATTGATTATTAAAATATTAAATGTTAAAAATTAATATTTAATGTTATAATTTTAATATTTTACATGTGAATAAATGTAACAGAATTACAACGCAAGCATTTTGAGTTTTCATTTTGCATGCGTATTGTTACGAATGTGAGTTATGAATTTAAAAGCAATAATTACATTTTATGCATCCTTAGAGCACTGTTTGTTTTGCATTAAAATTTCATTAATAAGAATATTAAATGTTTGACATAAAAATATGTTGCCTAAATTAAAAATGTTATCTATTTTAATAATAACTTACTAATCACTAGTGCTTAAAATTGAGTTCCAATAGTTTTTACTACTGTAGGAGTACTTGTAAGTAATTTTTGTTTTAGCAATATTATACGAATGGATTTCAAGAAAAAAATCATTCTTTTATAATTCTTAACAAAAATTGCTTTACATTTTGGTATCTATTTAAATATTCAAATTCAGTGCAAGAAATTAATCTAAATATCATTGTTAAAATATTCAATTTTTTTATATTTAAATGCATCGAGCTTCAAAGAATCAAGATGTTAATTTTATTATAAAGGTCAAAGTATGAATTATTCTTCAAAACACGAGGTCGTAAAACGTGATGATCGATACATTTAAATATCAAAACACATTTCATGAACGATTCTTTTAATTTGTCTCACATTATTATTTTTAGCAAAAATCATTAGAATTAATCTTTTCTTTGAATGTTTCAAGAAAGTATCTTTTACCTAATTCAATAGTTCATATCCAAAGTAAATTTTGTATTTTGAAGTAAACTGTAATTTCTAAATATTTTAAAAATCAGCAAGCAAACAGAAGCACCTATGATTTTTAACAACAACTGTCGTGCATTCATCAATAACTGCGACAGTAGATAATTTACGATATTGGCAGGACACGGCAAAATTTACATATGAATTCTGCAACAGTAATACAGAAGCGAAAATTATGCCAATCGATCGCTTCCTTCTCCGAGCCGCCATCCTATTCAGTTTGCAAACTGATTATTTCGGTGGTTATGTGGGCGTTATCCTCGCTCCGTGAATTAAGCAGTTAACGGACATCTCTCAGCGGGGATTTCACGCTGCTGAATGGAAATCAAATTTTGTCAGATTCAAAACGCTTTCATCTGCGAGCGTTCATTATACTTTGTGATTTCAGTTTGCCGGAAGAATTATAAATCAATTGCAAGCACTTAGGCAAAAGCCATTAATTTATTGATACATATGTCTTTATCACCGCTATCGTCATCCCGCTTCTGGTGAAAACAAATCAATAATCAATATTAAAAACAAAAATACAAATTTACATATTTTATACCGTCAAAATAAAAAAACACCAAAACGTGCATGTAACAATGCTCATCAAGCCTCGATTCTCGCAAAGCCGAGCTCTCACTAAAACTTTGCGCCCGTAACTTCTCATCTGCGACATCGTCTCCAGAAAGGGAAAATCCAACGAGCCCGTAATTGAAGGGGGCGCAAAACTGTTCCAGAACGACTTAAAGCGCCCTAGTACTACAGCGACTCTTCCTCATTAATCCCCGCCTTCCCCCTTCCCTCTTCAAAGCCACACTTTCCTCCGACCCTCGCGCACTATCCCCAGCCTCTCTCGCAGAGCCACCTTTATTATTGATATTCTCCCCGATGCGCTCGGCTAAGCCAGAGCCGCAGCATCCGTTTTCCCAGCGGCTTTCCCGCGCGACGACTTGGCCGTGCGGAAATTTTCAGCGCAGAGAATTTGCCGGGGCGCTTTGCTGCGGTCTGCACAGCTAATTGTCTAGTCGGATTAGGAATGCGCGCAGCTGGTAGTTTCAGCCAGCGCGCGCCTGGCATTGTTGACGTGAGAGATTTTTGAGTGGCGGCTAGAGAGAGAGAGTGAAGTTGCGGGAGTGGACGGCGCGCGAATGTTGCGAGAGTGGCTCGTGAAGTTTGCTGGCTCGACGTGAAATTTAGCGCTTTGGTTTTCGCTCGGTTGGAGGAAGTTGAGTGGATGAGCTGGTGTCGTTTGGTTTTCGGATGATTAGCTTAGTTTGAAGTTAAATGATTAGTCGGGAAGTTGAAATTTGAAGTGGGAATTGGAATGAGCGTTGATGTGAAATAGTGTATAGGATTTTTTTATGGCTTTGCTTGAGTATGAGAGCTCGCCGCGGCTTTCCGAACTTTTAGCCGGCCATTTCAGCGAAAGGGTCACTTTAAGTCAAAACTTTGCGGGGACACTTTATCGACGAACTTTTCAAGCACTTTTTCATCAGCTTGCGGAACCGTATACATACTCCGGCTTTTATTTGCTATTGATCGGTTAAAAATAAACATGTCCATTAAAAATGTAATAAAAAACTATTAATTCAGTCATTTCAATTCCAAACATTCATTACTGTTTTAAAGAATCATAAAACAAAGACTTTGCGAAGCATACTTTCCCAAAACAAAACGAACGAAACTCGTACCAAAACCATATAACATCGCTCACCTAATTCCCGCTTCCTGCCTCTTCAACCTTTAGAATTTTTATCTCTAACAATAAAACCATAAATTTTTCAACGCCCCCATTACAAAGCCAGCCAGCCAACCCATCTCCCAGCACGCATTTCAGTCACACGTGACCCCACATGCAGGGGAGAAAGGTCAAAAGCCGTGAAAGCAGCTCGCGAATCTCGCGGGGGCCTGAAAGCGTGTGCACACACATAGACCACACGTCGAGGGGTCGGAGGATGGCTCTGCGCGCGTTAAGCTTCCCCCGTTAAGTGGGTCGCGCTTGTTTATCCGCGAGAAAGGGGCGGCAAGTGAAAGATCCCGCGGCGAGCGTAGGGAGAGCAAAAGGAGAGGATGATGATGACGATGAGCGATGGCTCGGCAATTTGGCTCAGCGCGATAACTCGCCGAGGTGTGTTAGCTCGAGAAACTGTTTTTTTTTCTCTTTCCTCGCCCGTGTGTATACCGCGAGTTTCTTATTTTCGTAACAAAGTGGAAGGTCGGATTTGCGGGCCTCGAGGTAAATGGAATTTACGAATCGTCTCGGGGCGTTGATGCGAATGAAATGCGAGGAGGAAGGCGCGACGTGGCGGCAAATACATTATGATTGCGAGACGCGCCGGTATATAGAGCTATGAATTTGGAAAAATATACATGCGCGATCGTGGCGGGGCTGTATTTTATTTGACGCGCTGAAAAATATATAACCTCGCAAATAGAAAATCCCCTGCGCAGATTAGTTTCAGCGGCGCTGTGAAAGTCCATTTATCATCGCTCTCTCTTTCTCTCCTCTAGGCGCACTTTAGAAAGTGCTATATTTTGCACTTTCAGGCAAAATATGACTTATCGCGGCGCGGGGCCTCGAATCAAGAAGTAACGAGCGGAAAATCTTGAAATTCGTGTTCCTCGACGAGACTGTTTGGGGAAAACTTGGAAACTCCTTCTTCACTTGATAGATAAAATTGTAGTTTTGAGGGAATTTTATTTTGACGCTTTATTCATTGTTACCGACGAAATGAAGCTTTTCGGCTGTTTCGGCTGCGGTCTAAAGCTAGACCATTCTTTCATTTGGAGTCTTATTATAAGTCATAATTCGCTCGAAGCACGAAATATAGGGTCTGCGGCATAGGAAGAGTGACAAATGGATATTTATAGTGGTGACTAATCTTTTGGGAATTTCCTATTAGTAGCACCATTCTTCCTTATTGTGTCAAATAAGTGTTATAATAACAACAACGCCCTTTTTTTCTTTTTTTATTCTAAGTCAATATCATATTTTGATATTTAGTGTATGTTAGGTCTAAGTTTTCAAAAATAAATTTTATATTTTTAATATTGCTATATAAATAATGCTATATAACAATAGAAGATCTATTTAATTAATAAATGTTCTTCTAAATAAAAAAAAAATTTCAAATTTGAGTGATCAGCATGAACAATTTTGTTATTATAGCTCATTCTAAACGTCCTATAGCACCCTTCACAATAACTCCATAACTTTGAACACAATAACTGAATTATTGGAGTCTGTGAAAAAAGTGTCTTTTGTGTCTGACATTTAGAATCACCTTATATTATTATTTCCACAATTTTAAGTTGTTGATGTTTTAAACGTTTTATGTATTATAAATAACTAGCCTAAATCAATCAATATTTATTGATATTCCATAAAAATTTTAAAAATAATATAATAGAAATTTAAAGGGATAATTTATGTACAGGATTAATCATATAAATTTGCATAATTAGAGTTTAATAGTACATTATGTGCTAAGGGCGATAATTGGACCTTTATTGCCCGAGTGTGGAGTTTACAGTATGAGTCGTAGACGAGCTAGCACGAGCCGAAGGCGAGTACTGCAACCACACGAGGGCATAAAGGTTCACTTGTCCGTGGTACATACAGTGCTTTATGTAACGCAGGCATT
>UELX01004797.1:0-16184 GCA_900480035.1 Eupelmus urozonus | reverse complement strand
GCACCAGTATCGAACCGTATTTTATGCCACGAGAGCCGAAAAATCATCTTAAAGTTATGATTTTGAGGTTAGAGTGGTATAAATATCTTTACAATATTGCTACAATATCGTTGCAATATTGTTACAATATCGTTACAATATTGCTACAATATCGTTACAATATTGCTACATTATCGTTACAATATTGCTACAATATCGTTACAATATTGCTACAATATCTTCACAATATCGCTACAATATCGTTACAATATTGTTGCAATATTGAAACAATATAAATACAATACTGATACAATACCATACTTTTTGCTACTACATTGTAGTATAATGTTGCTGTAATATTGCTACAATACTAACACAAAATGGATTTAAAATCAATGTATTATTTTGTATAATACCTGTGTAATATTTTCAAAACATTAGTATCATTTGGCTACAATCTTGATGCAATAATGTCATTGCAATATTTTGCTAGTATTTTATCAATATTTTTATAGCATTTCAGTTATATTCTTGTATAATATTGTTAGTAACTTATATTGCTGTTATAAAATATTGTTTAGACAAGTAACTGATGCAATAATGGTACAATTACTTTAAAATCTAAATGTAATCCTCAAAGTTATACTTTAGGGATTAAAACTTACATCTTAAACTTTCAGATTTTGCACTTTTGAGTTGAGAGTGTACGAAATGGGATTAGCAGGGTTAACTTTATGGATACCAAAAATTACATTTAATTAATTATTTTATACAAGGCTTTTCAATCGAGTAGTGGGACAAGACGTGTTATAATTTCCTAAGTAAACAGCAATTAATATTTTGTTTTGGCATAAATTTAGAAGATTACTCTTCGCACCCAAATTGAAATACTTAATTAAAATCTCTCCCCTGACTTACCGTACAAGCCATTATGTCTACCCCTACATCTTTTAACATCACCTCACCGTCAGCCCTTAATCACAATTATCTGAATCACGAACGACTCTTTTTCGTATTCCACACGTCCAACAATAATAAAACTTCTTATTGCTAAAGAGGACCCACTTGCCGCACACAGGCCAATCCCACCGGGCCGCTATATATTAGCCGTGAAACGCATCGTATCGTCCGTCACGCGTTTCCGTAAATTCTTCCAATTAAATGCATTAAACGCATTAAACGCGACTCTGACCTTTATTTCGCTGCCCGAAGATGACACGCAGTTCCCGTCAATTTTTTTCTCCCAAGATTAGATTACATTGAAAATAGAGTGAAAAAGTCAAGGTTGTGTAAACTCTCCAGAGACCGTCGCACGCGCGCTTACAGCTTGACACCAATCCCGAATTTCGATATCTTACTGACAGACTGGATGTGTGTGTATTAATGTGTGTGCGTGCATGTGTCTGTGTACATACACACATGTGTGAGTATAGAAACGCGCTGGTGTCAAGGGCTCTTTCGTCCGCGATGTATCTTATCGTCGAGGTTTTCGCATCGACGATACGTTATGGGTATGGTCAAGCTTCAAGCTCTGTGCTTGCAGTAAACCTCAGCTGGAACATACTACATATTTTTATACCTAAACGCAAGAGGTTTGTTTTTCAGAAATGCAAACAGTCGCTTCTCACTCTTTTAATTAAAAGTCGAAATTAAAAAGCAGCCACACAGTGTAGGGTGGAAGGACAGCTCAGTTCTAATCGGCTCGAAAACATTAATAATTTTAAGTCCCGCGCGCTCCCCCGGCGGCAGCCGCGTGTGTCTGCATCAAACGCGCTTATATTATACAGTCCCGCGGGTTAACGGAACGAAAAATCGAGCGCCCCGGAAAAAGCTTTCAAATTAAAAGACTCGCGGAGCCTTGGTATAAAGTTAGAAAAAGGAAAAAAATACGCTTGAGAATCGGGCGCGCAGCCGCCCGGCGGTCCGGCAATTTAATTATCACGATCACTTTGCCCATATAAAAGAGCCGCTTGTTATATGGGCAAGCTAGACACGTGGGATATATACAGGAGTGTATAGGAGGAGCGAAGGTATTATGTAAGGCGTGACTCGTCGGCCTATAAACCTACATTATATTAGGTGCATGATGCCGCGCTATGCGCGCGACACGCGCGGCTTGAGCCCGTTGGGGCACGAAAAATTACGTTGGCTGATCCATGCGGGGCTTGCTTGCAAGCTATTGTGTATACACGCCGATTATGCGCTAAATGTGGATGATATACGAGCGGCTAGTTGGGGAATTGGGAATGGGAAACCGCGAGGAGTTTTGTTATTACGGAAAAGTTGATTAATCGGGTATTTAGGGTGGTTATGCGTATGGTTTTTGTTGAATTGAGGCATTTTTTATGTTCACTTTGAGTTTCGTTAGTTTTATTTAATGTAGTAAGCAACAAGAGAAATGAAGATAGTATTTTGTTCTGTATTGTGACAATTTAAACGTTATTTAGATTAATCTTCATTTTTTTTCAACTCTTGGATATAAAAACGTAGAGATAGAATACGTAAAACAAACTGTTTAGTCTATTTCTGTAATTAACAGTTTCCTGGAGTTGAAGCTAATTTAATAAACGACCCAATAGCTTATTCATACGACAAACTATTATTGTTCGTGCTAAAACTACATTTACGCAAATGCTTAATCAACATGCAGTTTCCCGCATGCGCTTGATTTTTCAAAGAAATAACACTATTCGCAACAATGCGACATCATCCATCTTCATTAGATTCTTCACGTCTAAGATACTATATTAAAATGACATTGGAAAAAGCCGGAAAATTAATAATAATCTCGTTCTACGCTGCCAAAGCGGGAAAATGCTCACATACGCGTATCGAATGGATTTTACAAGCAGGCTATTAACTGACCCTGAAATATGACTGAACTACGCGTATGCAATTACACTAAGGCGCGTGAAGCGATTCTTGTTTCTTGCACGTGATTTTTGAGCTTTGAAACTTAATACGGTTTCAGAAAAAAATGATAATTGCACGCTGCTATGATTAATTTATTGTTTATTTTCCTTTGATTCTATGAATAGATGAATAAATGCATTGGTTAAGAGATAATCTTTAACTTCAACTTTAACAAATAATCACTTTTCGTAGATTAGACGATATTCTGATTTTTTTTTTGAGTTTCAAATAAAAATATATTTTATGTATTAGTTAAAAAATTAATTATTGAAAACTACTCTGTAAAGTTGAAATAGTGCAAAATGCTCCACTACATAAAAAATAGTGGAATTCCCACTATTTTTTATGTAGTGGAACACTTTGCACTATTTTAACTTTACAGAGTATGTTTCTAAATATGTAAACATTTATAATTTATTAAAAAATTTTAAAATCACTTGACTTTAATCGTAACAATAAAAGACTTGATTTAAATTTTATGTTCCCTTTGCCTTCATTAGAATATTTTAAATTCTTATTACAATATTGATCTGTAGGTAAAATGTAACAAATTTCATGATATAAAAATACTTTAAAGTATTTTAATATTTTAATATTATTTATTATTAATCCTTCGTATTAAAAGTTTCTTTAGAATACCATTTAATTTCAAACCTATTATTTCAAAAATCCTTTCTGTTCAATAAAGTTCACTAAATAAATCAAAAGAAATATAAACGTTAAGACATTAAATCGAGAATATAGATCAAGATTTTTTTACGTATTGTAACGTGTTTCACGTTGGCGCACGCCGGTTTTTACAATGGTTTAACCGCACCTGTAGCGCTGACGTGCAGACGCTGCACTGTTCCGCATGACGACGTTATACATTATTAGTATTCGGAGAATCGCGTGTCCTCTCTGTAAATTTTAAATAATGAAAATAGATAGATAGATATAATTTATTATTGTAACAATCAAATGCAAACAAAATACAGCAGTTTAATTTTAACGTACATTACATACTATACTATAACGTCTGCTTATAGTCGCGAGACGACTAGTGAGGTCCCTTCAATAAATAGTTAATCATGGTACCAAACTGTCTCCTTCACCCACACCTGCTGCTATTCCTTCTGCTACCGTAATAATATTGAATTTTTAATTCTAATTAAGACTTTAAAACTGTAAGAGAGATTAGTTTTAATAATAATCGGTCATCTGAAGTATCCCGCTTCCAATTCAAGTATATTCTCTATTTTGTTATCCTTATCAATATTAGTAATATATTTTCCAAAGTAATATCCAAAAAGCAAAAAATTCCAAAACATATAACTGTTTCGATTATTTCATTTCGACTCACTAACCAGACGAATTACAAATAAGCCATTCTCACTCCTACAATTTTGTCTAATTCCAGATCGCCGCTGTCCGGCATGGACGGCCAGTCGAAGGAGCGCAGCTCGTACTATCCCCAGCAGCCCAACAGGCTACCTCTCACGTGTCGACAGAAGATCATCCTCTTCTTAAAGCACAATGCCCTGACCATGCTGACAGTGACGGGCGTGATATCTGGTATCGTCCTCGGCATCATACTCAGAACCTCGAGGCAAAAATGGAGCGCCCGCGAGATCATGTACATCAATTACGTGGGCGAGCTTTTCCTGCGCATGCTCAAGAGTTTGATACTGCCGCTCATCATGGCCAGTCTTATATCGGCCATTGGCTCCCTCGATCTCTCGCTAAGCAAAAAGATCGGCGGCAGGGCCATCATCTACTACATGCTCACCACCGTCAGTGCCGTTATTCTCGGTTGGTTTATATTCTGTTTTTGCCTTTGATTTGTACTTTTGTAGAATATTGTTTCGTTATAATTTGCGGGCTTGAAGTTTGATCATCGATCAGTTTTAATATAAATAATAACCGTGCAGAAGTCAATAGGTCTGAATGACATTTCCTGAAACATAATTAATTGTTTGGAGTTTAAATGGATACTGTTTATTATTTTTAACTTTGACGTTTATTTTGAATATCATCAATCAAAGCAAATAAAATTTGCAACTTTTTTTCGATATATTGTTATAATTACTTTGTAATGACGTGACATCGACATGTTTTCGAAAAATTGGAAATTAAATGAGCAACTATGGTTTCTCGTCTTTTCTACCGCATTAAATTAAAAATGAAAAATTAAAAGTCAAACTTTAATAAAAGTTCATACAAAATGTTATTTAAACTTAGTTATAATGAGCAACTTTTAAATCAACGTTATATTAATATAATCATAGTAATTTTGTAACTAATTGGAGATAATTTGAGAAAAAATCTTTAATATTTGAAAAATTTTATTTGCAAAATCTTAGGTATAATATTGGTTATCACTATCCGACCTGGAGAAAATCAGCATCCAGCAGAATCAGAGGACCAAACAAAACGAAATGTTACCACTGTTGATACTCTTATGGATTTGGTAAGGAACATGTTTCCACCTAATCTCGTAGAAGCTTGCATTGCTCAGCACCAGACGAAAATTGTATTTGGGGTTAACAATACCTTAGGTAAGATCAATTTCTTTTAAACTATTTATTTAGACCTTAATAACTTTTAATAGCTGTTACTAAGTACTATATTTTATTATCAAAAATAGAAGATAAATTTACTTGGAATATTGTACCGTCAATGGAATCGGGTACCAATATTCTTGGCCTTGTCGTATTTTCTACAGTATTAGGAATAACACTGGGAAAAATGGGCGAAGCAGGAAAACCTTTATTGAGTTTCTTCGAAACACTCTCTGGTGCCATGATGATCATTACTAACTGGGTCGTGTGGTAAGTGCCAAATTGTTTGATTAGTTAACCTACACAATATCACATAGGTTTATTAATTACTTTACTTTAAATTCTATTTTTCACTTCACAATCTATGTAATTACTATATCAACAACAAAAGGAGTTCAGAATAATAATTTCATTTTTAAAAACAAACGTTTTTGAAGCGTATGCGTAATTGTATCTATTTCTTAACATTAGAATTCAATATCATTTAGTAGTACTAGTCCACTACATTTTCACCAAAATACGTAACAAAAAATTTCATTGAGTTTCGAATGCTTCATATTTGCAACAATTTAAAAAACTATCAAATAACAATCGCCAACCATAAAAATTATTCTTAACGAAACTTAATTAAAATTTACAGGCTGTCACCCGTAGGTGTCCTCTTCTTAGTTGCCTCAAAGGTCGTAGAGATGAAAGAACTGACTCAAGTCGTCGCGCAATTGGGAATGTACTTCCTTACGGTAATGCTCGGGCTCTGTATCCATGGCTTCCTTGTACTACCGACGATCTACTTCCTGTTTACACGTAGAAATCCATTTACCTACGTGTCCAACATGGCCCAGGCTATGGCCACGGCTTTTGGTACTTCTTCGAGCTCGGCAACGCTACCCGTTGCCATAGCTTGTCTGGAAGAGCGCAACGGCATAGATCCGCGTGTGACTCGCTTCGTTATGCCAATCGGTGCGACTATCAACATGGACGGTACAGCTTTGTACGAGGCGGTAGCTGCCATTTTCATAGCTCAGGTCCGCAACTTAAGACCGTCTTTGGGTCAGTTATGTGCTATAAGGTAGGTTTTATTGCCAACAATCTGATGAAATAAGAAGTAATGTCAGTATTTTTAAAAATTTGGTAATTCATCAGACAAGAAATCGTTTGATTTGTAGTTTGAGTGATTGTAGTATATTACGATACAAGTGACATAAGTAGAACTTTACGGCACGGCGTGCATTAGCGCTTGAAGGTAGCGAGGATGATAAGCTCGGTGTAATAATGGGTTACTTATAGCACGGATAGGCGTGACGCAAGTGTGGATTTATGCCACGCAGTGCTATAATAGTATATTACGATACAAGCGATATAAGTAGCACTTTACGACTAATACACGTCGTACCATGAAGTACTACTTATAATACGAGTATTATATGAAATTTTATAGCATTGTCTAGCATAAATCTACTCACGCTTAACCGTGCCACAAACAGTCCATTTTTGCACTATATAGTTATCGTCCAAACATAGCGAGGGCGATGAGCACGTTGCAATAATGGACTATTTATGCTACGGATAAGCGTGGCATGTATGGATTTATGCCACGCAGTGCTATAAAATCTATGCTCGTGTCATAAGTTTTCCTTCACAGCACAACGCGTATCGCTAATACACGCCATGTTCTAAAGGTCTCATCATACTTATGCCATTCGTATCGCAATGTATTATAAAGTCATTAAAAAATTGATTTAATAGTATCCAATATTTTCAGTATCACTGCAACGGCAGCTAGTATTGGAGCGGCTGGTATCCCACAAGCTGGTCTGGTCACGATGGTCATGGTATTGGACACCGTAGGTCTTCCATCTGGTGACATCTCTTTGATCCTCGCAATCGACTGGTTACTGTAAGTCGAAATCATACAGTAAATCACATAGTAAATCACTCAATTCCCCGGCATTAATCTTCTCGAATACCTTTGAAAATTGCAGCGATCGGTGCAGAACGACCGTGAACGTGGTCGGCGACTCGCTGGGAGCCGGAATCGTCAACTTCCTGAGCAGGAACGAGCTGGCGGCTCTGCCGCACCACATTCCCGGCAGCAGCAATCAGAAGAAGAACGGCGACGGTGGCGATAACCACACCACGTCGATATGAGACGACGTTCCCGCCGAGCTCTAATCGTCGATCGGACTCGACCGATAGTCACAGCGAACCTGACCAAAATCGATGCGAGAGCACAGAGGATGCTCGGCGAAACGCGACTCTCGACTATGGTAGATAAACCGGCGCGATTGCCAAAGCGGTGCGATCATCATTCAGCACTCGGCGCGTTCCAGCAGAAGATGAGTTTGTCGAGTGATTCGGGACGACGAGATTAATCAGCACGTACTTGATATATACGCGTAGAATAAAGAGCTGAATGGGAACGTAATTGGATCGCGATGAGCTTCGCGATGTTTTTTGCAAAGACGAGTTTTTTCGACAATGGAAATTTAGTCCGTAGGAAGTAAAGGATGTTATATACCTAATTTAGGAGGCGAGGAATAAGCTGAACTGAATCGCGAGCGATTCGACTCGTGTAAAGTATACAATGATACGCGATTGTATATTTGATCGTACGGAAAAACCAATGACACAGTATGAACGGGCCTGCGTTCTTTTTTCCCATTTATTCGTTTTAGCCTTACGTAACATGCATAAAAACCTCGACGGCAGCTGTTTTCAAATAATCGATTCAACGTTCTTCTTTTTTTGCCATACAAAATGAAAAATAAACGAAACTATATATGACGAAAACGTTGCGGCGCACATGTCTTCGCGCATAGCCTAAACTACGAAACGTACGTGTATAGTAAAGTATTTATATATAAATATACATAGAGAGAGACAATATATTCCCAAGTCTTCGAATAGAGAAGAAGTTCGAATTTTAAATATGCCAAATAGTTATAAATACAATTGCTGCGCTAAGTACAGTGCGATATCAGATACGCTTTGGGCCCTCAGGTTGGCTCATGTCATAAGTACGCATATACCACTGCTCATCCATTCAGTCGCGGACGCACACAAACAGTGCAGATGATAGCAATGCTGTCGTTTCGATGATTAGCAAGTTTAACAAACCGATTTCTAAGTTACTTTTAGCGTATCGTCAATTTTTTGATCTGTTACCTAATGACTTTTTAACAAATTACAGAGTTTTTAATCCTTAAAGTAAAATAAACTTAAAGAAGAAAATGTGGAATTGAAGATGAATCTACTCTAACAAAAACTAAAATATTATTTCGTGATAATTTGTTTATACGTGAGAAAAATTTTACTAAAAATTATTGCGATATTGCGATTGATTTATATTTACTACAAATACAAAAATTTATTTTTTTTATACAATATTTTTTGATGTTATGTAAAAGTTATCATTTGTTATCAAAAGTTTCACTATAAAATTTTAGTTTTCTTACATAGATATATGTGTGCTTTAAAAACTTAGTAAGTAACTAGTTTATAAGCAGAACAAAATTTTTAATTTTAAACAGTGAACTGGTAATAAGCAAAAAAATAATAAAAAATTTAAACCACGAAATAAGGTATATACCGAAAATGAAAGTATTGAAAACTTTTAAGCAACTCTCATTGGTTGTGATGATCGCGATTCAAAACATCGACGTTTTTTTAAAGCTTGCACTTTAAACTTAATAAAACAAAAAATCAAAAATGACGATAATGGAATTAATTGAATCTTCAGAATCATCAGATCGATCGACCGCCTAAGTGTTCTAGCCACTCGCTTATATAAAAATGTGTGTCATGTTTTAGAGTTAAGAAGTATAAAAAAATTGACAGCAGCAGATCATGGCAAAGTAAAAATGTAAAAAATCGAACAAAGCGAAAAGAATCAGCATAAATTTTATTGCTAACATTAATGCACACGATCGATCTATACGCTCAAGTGTATTACTTACATTACAGCTGTGCTGTATGTAATATACGTGTACGTGTGTATATTATACATATATACATATATATAAGAGTAGCTTTAGCATATTATACAAGTGATTCATTATGATAATGAATATTATACTCGTTAATATTAGTTTGTGTAATAATTGTAAAAGTTAATCGTTAGGATAATCGCATTTTTTGTATAATTATTTTACTGCTTGCAAAAAAAAGAGATAACATTGAGTGAAGAAAATAAATGATAGCCGAAAATCTATGTATGTCACTGTTCGAAAATCGCAAGAGAAACATATAGACAAGTCTAAACTCTGCTTTCCGCTACGGGAACAGGAGATTTTGTAATATTAAAAGAAAACGCTTCATATGATATATTTACAAGGGTTTTTGGAATACACCAAATACCGAACTAGCTTAAGAGTGTTCAGACTCAGAGATAAAATCCGTAGATGGATACTTTTAACTAACTTGTTATGTATACATGTGTGATTTTAAAGTTCATGATAATGCTGGATCATTCGTGGAACATTGTGTTTTTAACTGGTATAAAAACAGATAATCAGAGGATTGTGTGCGATCGCACGAAATGGAAAGAAAATTACAGTGCATTAGATTAAGTTACAGTTAGAGTCACTTTTGGAAAAAACTTAACAATATACATAACTTAAAAAAAGCTTGAAGAAAGTTTGCGAAAGTTAAGCATTGTTACATGTAGCGCAAGAAGTTATTTAATTTTTTAATTATAATTGATTGAGGATGTCGATCATCCGTAGATAAAGAATTTGTTGTCGAAATAATTGTCCGAGCGCGTCCGAGACGCGGAAAAATTAAATTTTGCGTATTGTATATTAACTTATAAGTCATGCGCAATGAAAAAAATATGTTAATACAAATTTCATCTATATTACAAACTGTAAATGTTGTTTTCAATAGAATATACATTGATATCTATTCAATTATTATACAGTCACATAACTATATGACATATATCTATATATACATACATAATTAATGAAATTACATACAAGACATTTTTTTATTGTTAAAGAAAGCAAGTAAAAGGGAAAAACAAATTTGACTATAAAGAAAGGAATTTCATTGCATACATATAACTTCAGTCAATTTGAATTTTGACAATAGAAAAAGCTGAACCGAGCACAATCAAACCTGAAAGTACGATCGATGATTTTTGTCGATTATAACCAGAGATAAGTATTAAAACGCAGAGCAACAATTAAAATTAACAGAATTGATTATAGCATAAAAACTGCGCATGTATATATCTATTGCAAAACAGTTAAGAGCAAACATTCATAGGTTTGTTTTTAAAAAGAAACTATTCCTGAAAAGATGCGAAACTTTAACATTACCAATTATTAAGATATACAACTTACTAGAAAACAGATTCTTTTTTGAATTTGTTTGTAACTTTTAAATTTATTTCTCAAAGTCTCAAAATTAATGAATATTTGTGTTTTTTTCTAATAAATGGAGATGTTTATTAAAAATTGAGATGCGTTATTTATATTTTATTAAATTGGCAAAGATCAATAATTATCTTTAATTTTGAAATTCTTCTAAATTAAGTTTTTAATTTAATTATTTTAAAATCTTTCATATTACAATCTATTAATTTGAATCTCTTAATATTGGCATTCATATTATGATATGGTAGCTTAATATAATTATAAGAAGTGCGTTATTTAATATTTAATTGCGTCTTTACTGTGCTGTAATAAAGATGAAAACATTCCAGTGAATTCTACATAGAATAAAGTAAATCTGCTTATATAATTTAACGTTTAATGTTCGAATTTTGTCTCTATTAGACAAAAGTAAAGAATTGAGCACCCATGGAATTGGCAAAAAATCTTACAATATTTGTTCACAATGCCAAAATGCAATTGTAACTTCTATACATTAATAAATAGGATTTTTCTCATTCTACCCCATTCTGAACGCTCAAGCTCGAGTAAAAAGCTTTTATAAAGGTTGCACTAAGCAGAAGGGGTCACGGATTTTGCTGTAACTTAGAAAATTTCCCATAATATTCTTTTCAAAAAAGAACTTTAATTTAAATTATTAATGTTAATATTATCTATATTTTTCGATGAATCGTTAAAACTAATAGTACACTATGCAACTAGTTAGCGAGGGTGATGATCTCGACTAGCACAGGTAATGCGTGTGCATAAAAATGAATTTTTGCATACAGTTATAAAAAATTAAATAGACTTTTAAAATTCAGTATTTATAAATGAAAATTATTTTTCCAAATTGCAACAAAATGCGTAATGCAAATGATTGTTTTGCCCCTTTGAAATGATGCGAATGAGGAAATGATCAAGTTTGGATGGCAGGACCATATTGTGCGAAGCTAAGCCTTGTAAAATTTTTTTACCGCGTGATAATGTACAGAAGAAGGTTAAAAAAAAAGGCACCATGCGCTTCGAATCTTTATTTAACACTGCCGCAAACGGTGAGATTGACGTGTAACGATTCGACATCAATTTACTTGCTAGTTACCCATAAATGTAGCATCATGGAAATAGAAGAATACAAGCGTTTCTTGAATAATACAAGAGCGAGCAGTTAACATTTTTCAGTAAAATAATGCTCGCACAAATAAGCATTTTTCGTAAAGTTAGAATGTTGTACAATAATTTAAATAAGTATAAAATTATATGAAAAGCATCTTAGACAGTTGTATGAAACTGCTGATATCTTGCTCAATGGCTCTACTTGCTGTAAACACCAGAAACAATTGTACGAATTAAAAACAATAATTATATCAGATTACTATATCCGAAATTATATTGTAAGTTTTGTAAGTATATCTTAGCAAAGAATAATATCGTAGCAGCATATCATTTGTAACTCCAATAATAGGGACGTGTTATTAAGTATTCGAAAAATAAAAAAGAAACAATTTTTTTATCAGAGTCAAAAATTAAAAATGAAATAATTGATCAAAGCTCGATAACTGTGATTATAAATTAAATGACGAGAACTTTAGAAAAAATTAGAATTTAGTTTGAAAGGAAGAGAAAAACTTTCGAATTATTCACAAACTATTATTTAAATCGCTGAAAAAGTCGTTCACAAGAGCTTCAAGCAAATATGCAGATTAATTTCGAAGATACATTCGACAGAAAAATATACGTAAAAAGGTGCCAGTGATTAGAAAACAAAAATCGTTTGAATGTAGAGTATGGTTTATTCGAATTTTACTTGCCATCATCAGATCCAGTCTAACAGACTGATTTTTATTCCATTTCAATATTATAAGAAATCTAGGCTTTGATGTTCAATTCATAAATATATTAATAACCAAAAAGACATACATTAAAAATTCGAATACGCAACGTTCGATTGTATGAAAGAACTCAAGACAATACTAGATAATCACGAAGAAAAAACTGCGACCTTAAATGAAAGTATTATTCTGTCAGTCGTCTAGCTGACTGAATAAATTAATAACGTGTATACCTATTTGAAAGAAGCCGCTGCGATGCATTTCAAAACTATGTAACACTTGTTCGATTGTCAATCCCGGAAAGTTGAGGTAAACAATAACAATAATACTAATAAATAATAATAATAATAATTGATTCGCTTTAGAAATTGAAGAAAAAGGTTCGGTTGAATCTTTGCTTTTGCATTTTTTTAACGTTCTATATTTTATCGACAATAAAAAAAAATAATGCATTGAAATAAATATTATATCAGAGTACAAAGAATCTTTTACGTTCTCGAATTTTAGCTAATGAAGAGACTGTACAAATCAAGTATAAGAACAAAAACAGGAAATTAGTTAATATTTTCTCATTAACTTCTCGTTAAAAAATAATATATCATTCGAATCTTAGCATATCGAAGCAAACATACGAAATAAAAGTAACAAGAAGAAAGTATACACCACTGAGCATTACCTAATTTAGCAACTCGTATCTTTTGAATTGTACGAGACTTCGACCAAAAGATGAGAAATATAAATAATATAAATTGTATTTTGAACCATTTTATTAGGTGCGTATACAAAGAATGCGTTCTAATCAAGTCATTAAAATCAAGTAAGTAAAACCTATTAACAAAACAAATACAAATAATTTTGAATTATAATTTTGTAATGTAATTTTGAACCTTATAAAACAGTAAATTCGTCAACTCTAAACAATGATAAAGATATACACATGAAATATGTATACATATGACAAATTGTAGATTGCATAAATGCGTGAACAATAACAATAATATTAATAATAATAATAAAATAAACGGACTCGTTCAAGCATAATAATTGTATAGCATTTGTGAGCCAAATTCTATGTATGTATGTATTTACTATCGTTGTAACTCGCCAAAATAAAGATCTTGTTTAAACAAACTTAGCTCCTTATTCAAAAAGAATATGCTTTTACTCTACCATTAGAGTTATTTAGTTTCATACCGAATTTTATATTTATCACTTATGATCAAGATTGATATATGGAGGGTTTAGAACCAAAGAAGACTAAGCGTCATTTTACATGTTATTGAGAAAATGTTGTATTGAAGCTAACTAATATTTAGTTTGAAAGAACAGTTTACTTATTTACATAAATAGTGTTTGGATATTGGTTATGGATTATGGACTTAAGTCTCTGTTATTGAAATTTTAGAAGTATAAGCATTTTTTCATTAAAAAAAATACCGTTTTTCAAAAAGGACTTGGCTCCCTTTGGCACTGAGCCCTTCATATGACAATCAGATCAGAATGATGACAATTTTTTTCAGCCCATAATGATACATCAAAATTTAGTCAAAACTATTCGAATCATAAAGTGGTTACTTTATGGTATTGTTATTAAATATTTTTTGAAATGCTTAATAAGCTTGTACACTCATAAGTTTCTGCATCTTTATGAAGAGGAGTTGCTAATTGGTCATTCTTTAAAAAATCATCAAATTTTTGGCAAAAATCATTAGTAAAATATTTATTTAGAATATTTGGAAAATATTAATTAAATATTTATGCAATATTATGACGTACTTATGTCATGAAAATATTGATATTATGCTATAGCAACGTTATATAATTAATACATTAGACCATATGAATACTGGAATATTAATACTATATATCGGTCCTCTCTCTCCAGGGGTATACAGAAAGTCAAATTACCTTTAATTAAGTTTTTGTCAATATTAGTAAAGTTGAGCACTAATTTAAAAGTTTCATTCACTGGTTTTAAAAGAAACTGGTAGATTATCAATTGGTTTAACTACTTTTTAGTATTACGAAAAATAATAATTAGATTTTATATATTATTCCTTAGTTTTTCAGTAAAAGAACAATATAAGCCAAGATTATAACAAAAAATTTAAAAATCTTCTGGATATGGTCAAATCATCATGAACAATTAACAAAATATAATATTGAAAAAACTTGCATTATTATTGCTTAAATAGGTAATAATAATTTTATTAATTTGTATATTTACCGGCTGCGTTTCAGTTATATCTGATTATGAAGTGCCTGTTAATTTTATCAAGTTATAGATTGGTACAAACAAAAGGTACCAGACAATAGTTTTACAAATGATAGTTAAAACATTACTAATATTAAGTTAACATAATTAAACATTTTAAATCTGTTTTTCATCAACATTAAATTTGTTTTTATTAATATTGTGTGTGCGTGTGTATGTGTCAATTTTCGAAAAATTAAATTTCTATTTTTTTAAATGATAGCTTTGAGATATTCAAATAGGACACAAAGCAGTTAAAGGAGCATAAATAATACCTGTATTTTCTAAAAAATAATTTTGCTTTTTCTATTAACATTCATTTCTTTTGAACATAAATGTGTTTTTTAAGGAAAGTTCATAACTCCTAAAATAAATGATCAACTGCTTTGGGAAAAAAAAATGATTCGAACAAGTCTTCTAGACTCGTGTCTCAGAATTTTTTTGAATAGGCCTAAAAACTCGAGTTATGGACATATTTTAAATAATTGACGATTATTTTCTAAAAATTGGCTTAAACAAGACACTAATAATTTAGTTTGCATAAGCATTATTTAAAGTTTCAAAAATTAAAATAAAACTAGAGAAAAAAAGCTTTAATGATTTTTTTTTAGAATATTAATTTTATACAAAGTTATGATAATTTGAATTTGAGCAATGAAATTACACTGTCAAATTATAAACTTTGGCCAGTCCAAATTTACATGACTTTATGTGGCTTAAATTCAAACTATAATAAATTTATGTAACATTAATATTTTTTGAGTGTTTTCTTTTAAAAATTTATATTTTTTTAAATGTTTTCTCTAGTTTTTATATTAATTTTTTGACACTTTAAATAATAAACTTTTCTGTTTAAACTAATTTTTTGTTGTAAAAAAGATGAAAACACCCTATCGTGTGGATTCGAACCTACACATATTTACTTTACTACTTTTAGTAATTCCAAATATTATTAATCATCTCCTTCTTAGTATTGTAATAGAATAAATTACTAAAATTAATTACCTAAAACATTAATAATCAATCAAACATAGTAAAATGATAAATAAAGTAATTAAAACCGTAAATTAGTTTTACTGGTTTGATTTCAAACATAGTTTCATCTACATTTTTTATTTCATATTTTTAGGCCCACCACTCTATATATACAATTATAGGCACTCAGGGCGAATGCCTTATACGCTTGAACGCAAAATGGTTTTCCCGTACATTTTGGAATTTGATTTATGTCAGGTTTGTACTTGATAGACTCATACAGTGACGGGGAATTATAATGTCACATTATACAACT
>UELX01004796.1:0-16187 GCA_900480035.1 Eupelmus urozonus | reverse complement strand
GAGAGAGAGAGAGAGAGAGAGAGAGAGAGAGAGAGAGAGACAGGGGGGGGGGGTATAGAAGTCGCGCATAGAGGGGCGGCGCTTTTTACGCCCGCCGGTAAGTGAATGACCGGTCAGAGAGCCGCCTCTCACTATAGGTATAGATATATGCAACGCGAGACTCTGTCTACGTGTGCGTGTCTGTGAGAGAGTGAGCGCCCTCTTGGTCTATCTTGTCCACCCGGACTTTCTAGCGACGACTAGTGCATACCTGTTTCCTCGAGGAGCTGTGTAACGGGAGGCGAGAAATTCGATTTGCCCGTTTTTTTTTTTTTTTTTTTTTTCTTTTTTTGCGAGAGCTTGTCGCGACGAGGTGCGACGTGCGGACTCGATGAGACTACGCCGATGTGTGTATGCAGCGAGCCGACGGGAGGCTTTTCGCGGGGATAGGGTGCGGAATGTGGGAGTGCTTTGAGATACTGCAGAAGAGGCTTATAGTGCGCTCAAATCCTGATTTTGTTTGACAAAAATGCTGAGATTTTCTTATATAAAATTGGTTTATCAGTCTTAAGTTAAAAAGGAAACAAAATATATTTTAATTTCAATGAAATTAGCATCAATAGCAGCAGCATTCCAAGCCGGTCGCAGCATTCAATTAAACCGAAATTGCAGAAGAAGCAGCGGCTAGCCCGGGCCTAATTTACGATAAACCCCGGCAGCCGGCGCAACACCTCAACGTCAAACGAATCCCCCATAAAATCCGTCACGTCGGCCCCCTGCGCGTCTCTGTCCGCTACTTCCCCCCATCCTCCTCGCTAACAAATGTAATCACCTCCAGCTCATAAAACAATCAGCTCTCTCGCAAATCTCGCAAGCGCAGCGCGCGCAACCAAAGTCGAGGCGCGACTACGTCGTCGTTAAGCACTCAATCGCGAAAGACCGCGACGAGCTATATATCCCTGCGGAATATTAACTAGGCACGGATGTTTCTTTGATGGGCCGAGCGAAAGAGCCGGGGCCGATCATTTATTTACGGACGACGACGACGACGACGACGACGACGACGACGAGGTGGAAGAAGAACGCCGAGGGGAGTTTGGCTTCTCTGGGCTCTTCTGCGTTACTCGCTTTTGTGCGGCTAATTAGGCCGCCCTGCGCTAGGGAGATGGGCTTGGAGTCTGGTCGGAGATTAAGGAAGAAAGAGGGGAAAGTGGCCTGGACGAGGCCTGGAGGTGCGAATGACGAGCGACGGAGATCGCGATGGTTTGCATTGAATTTTTGCAAAATTTTCAAGTCTTCAGTGACAAGCGTGTGATTGCAGCTATATTTTTCACAATCAAATATTAATTTTCTTTTACATTTTTTATAGATTTATGAAAAGGGACACACACTATTATCAAGTAGCAATAGTTTTTATTGTAAGAAATTTAAATGGTTTATTACAATCGTATTTAATATAAAAATAATATCTAAAACTGAATTTTTTTGCAAATGAAACTTATCCTTATTCTGACCTACAAAAATATTAAAATACATTTTATATTAAAAAAAGTCATGTCATTTGTTCAAAAAGCTTCCTACTTTAAAAACAAGCAAAAACAAACTAAGGGACTCGCATACACCGCTCTTAAAATTCCAACTTCTTTATTTCATAGGAAAAAACTCTCGCTATATCCCTTCACCCCCAGAATCTCCACGTATAAAGCTCGCTGTATTCGCAAAACTAAGTCATGCACCTCTCAGATATACAATTAGACCGTCGGAAAAGATTAAAAAGGGCGCGGGGAGAATGGAACGAGGAAAAGATTTTCTTGCCGCGACAACGCGACGAGCTGCACCGGAATATATATCTTGATGAAGATGTGGTGGACAGCGCGGCAGCGCGAGCTTGCCGTTATACCGAATTTGACGCGCGTGAATTTTAAGAGAGGTTTAATTTTCCAAGATCACGAAGACACTTGGTAAACCGCTATTGTGATCTCAATGAAAGTTTATTTCTGACTCGTGACGCTTGCGCAACTGTAAATATTGAAATATACACTTGTGAGTCAATCCTGTGTTAAAAATGACAAGTGAAATAATTATTATGTCATAAATAAAATAATAGGAAGATCGCGTTTACTGAAAACATGACTCATAAATTTTTTATTCAATTGTCTTCAAATACAACCTTACATCTAATATGTATTTTTACCGTTATAAATTCGCCGAGCGCTTAAATTGTACTCGCGCACCAGAACACGATCGACGAGCACTGCAACGCGACGATACGCTAAATTCCTTTTATTCTTATTCAACTCTACAATTCTCGGCAGGAGCGCGCAAACAAACGCGCTAAATGACAAGCCGTACAGCCATCTTCGGGGGAGAAAAAGCAAACAACAGAGCGCAGGACAAAGTAGAACGTGACGAAAAAGCAGAAATGACATCCGCATACAGGCATATAATCCGCGGCGCTGCGCGTTTACGCGCGTCAGCCCCGCGGCTCGGCGATGCGCGCCAAAAAAACTTTCGGAAAATTAATCAAACGGCTTACGCGCTTGCATTTCAGAGCTGCCTCGAAATCCTGTCTGGCTCCTGCGCTTCCCCCTTTTATTCGCGGCTCGAGCAGCGCTAATTAATTAGCTTAAGCAAATAACGCGGCAGTCGACTTTTTTTGCGAGCGCAGTCGAGTTTCTCGCATAGCCGGCGCGCAAAAATGTTCGCCCAAGCACGAGAGACGCGGCTCAAAGGCATTTTTGCGCCGCGTCGAGCCAACAACGAGTTGGGCGAGGAGTTAAGGGGTCTTTTTTTGGATTGATGCTGCTTGTCATAGATTTGGATTTGGAGTTTGATTGTTTGGGAGGCAGGTGGCGAGCTATTTGTTGGCGTTGATTCCGAGGCTGGTATTATTAGCTGGTTAAGAGTTTTTAATTCTGATAAATTGAAAGGTAGAAAAAGTAGGAAATTAAAGTACAAGCCATCTAAATAATTTAAATATCCATTTACCGTTTTCCCAGATGACTCATTATTCCACCTGAAATTTATCTCCCATCCATCTCACTAGCAGAGAATTTCCATAACCGTTTTAACCCACATCTTCATAAAAGGCCTAATCGCAATTCTGCCCCTCTCAAAACCCTCGCATCCCGCAGACGGAAAAAAACATCCCAGCAAATAGCCTCGCAAAAAAGTCCCTCTCTCATCTGCAACAATCAGCTCTCCAACTTCCCTTCGCACAGTCCCATTCTCACAAGTCAGGCGAATCACCTGTGCACGCATAGCTACGAGGAGCAAGAGAGAGAAAGAGAGGGACACCCTCGGAGTCAAGTGCAACAACGGTCATAGAGAGGGGAACGGACTCGCGCCGGCGCACCGTTACTTTGCCCCGCTATGCGACGGCCGCGTGTATATATATACGTGCAGGCGATAAGGAAGCGAGCTGCCGCTGCCGGGGTATGCGCTTCCGCCGCGAGAGCCGAGGAATTCGCGCCGGCGAAAAAGTGTATTAGGCGCTCTCGCTCGTGTAGAGCCCTGTAAGAGGGGGAGAGGAATGATACGGGAAGAGCTTAATGGCGCCCCGGCAGGTGCAGCGCGCGCTCTGCTTTTTTTTCTGCCTTAAAGCGTCGGATATCGAAAGCGAGCTGCTGCTTTATTGGCGTAACGATTTTTGCTTTTTTGGAATGTATAGGCGTCTTTTGGGGGGAGGGGGGATTTAGAAAGGCTGATAGCGCGGACTTACTATGGCGCCGCGGGGAAATTCGATATGTAAGCGAACGGTATATGCGAGAATACGGGATTTAGCGAGCTTTCTTGAATCGAGCGTGACTCGCTTTGAGCGACTTTTGACTGCCGAGCTTTAATTACTGGAAATTCGCCGGAAGCCTCCCGGATTACTAGGTAAGCAGCACATCTGCGTTTGATACATTATATGTGTCGACTTTATTCAATCAATTCGAAAGAGTCGAATCCTCTTTTCAGTAAAAATAATAATGCTCCGTGCATCTCCCGTAAAAAAAGCTGCAGCCTTCAAAGCAGCCAGCCCATGCTGCCAACATGCCTTTCAAAAAAAACCAGCTCCTACCCAAATCATCGAAAATCCCATGCCCTCCCTTCAGGCCCTCCGAAAAAAGAATAAAAAAAGAAGACGCATATAACGAACGCTCTCTCGTTAGTCATCCGCGCATATCGGCTCGGCAAAATAATCGCAAGGAATAAGCGCTTCCACTTGCGCGGAAAATCGAGAGCGGCTAACGAGCCGTGAGCTCGCGCTGATTGCGCCGCAGTGCGGAGCTCCGATTTTCGCGCGGATTCGTTACCGCATCAAAGAGAGGAGCGAGAGAGGGGCCTGCTCTCTGTCGTCTTCCGGCATCGCTCGCTGCGCGAGCGCGGTAAACGTGACCGCGCTCGCGCCTAATTGCCCATACGGGCGCTCGTTATAAAGCGAGCGCGCCGCCGCTCTATACGAGGATAATAAAGGCGCGACCGGGGGATTATCGGCCGCCGTCGACGTAGCGGCCCTCTGCTTCTTGATGCTGGAATTCGCGGCGCTGGCATGGCTCTAACGGTTGTGGAGGAGACCGAGCAACGGCCTCGCGCGTCCGAGCTTTGGCGTTTCATTCTTTTCAAGGAATGCCCTTCTTTGCAGATGCTTCATGCGAGCCTGCTTCAGGAGCTTCTTAGGCTTATGAGCGCATATTTTTAGAAGCGGTTTTATATGCACTCTTTAAACGTAGCCAAGATGTTATCGACGGCCTGTAACAAATGCCTGTCTACCGCGCAACCAAGCTTTCCTTTGACCGTGTGTATTTGATACTATTGCCAAAAAAAAAAAAACATTTCAATTCCTTTTACAAAATCACTTAAAAATAAAAAGTCAAGCTTCGCTCGCACCTCAAAAACAGTGCCTGCTCTTTTTCACAAAGTGAGATACACCGGACCGAGATTTCCCCGAGCGCGCCTCTACAGCTACGGCACATCAAATGCTCTTCTCGAGCTCCCGAGTACTATTATAGCAACCACCTTTTTTGTTTCATATTTCACGTGCTCACCGCAAAGGGCAGATGTACAGAGGTGCGCAAAGGGAGCCACGAGTCTCGCGGCTTAGGCTAATTGTTTAGCGATAAAACCACCCATGCCAGCCGATAAAACGTTCATTTTTCACACGTAAAACGCCGCCTATACAAAACAGACTCGAGATGTGTACATACAAGAATCTCGTGCCATACATCACTCCTGCTCTCTCTCTCTCTCTCTCTCTCTCTCTCTCTTTTTTTTTGCACGCGCACGCTCGGTGATGGCGACGCGCGAAACATTTGTGAAATCGAGCTGTAATCGGCCCCTCGATTTATCATCGCGCGCAGTGTACATATACGAGCGCGCATGCGAGGCGAGCGATAAAAAATAAAAGCGGCGAAAAGTAAAATCCGATACCATAGGTACACGTGTCGCAGCGCGCACGAGCTCCTCGCTCTGTGTGTGACCGCAGAAATATTGAGCGGAACCGTCGGGGATAGATTTTGTGTGCCGGGCTTGTTTTTTGAGAGGTGAGTGGCTGCCGTGTTTTTACTTTTTTTTCTATCTTTGAACAAGACTTTTTTTTGTAGATTAAGGGATGAAAAATAATTTTTTTCAAAATCAATATCGAGGACTCTACGCGGATGTTTGCGTAGTAGCGGAAGAGCGGTAAGAGACAGTTTTTGGCTTTTACGAAAATAAATGTGCTAGCGGAAAATGCATTGTTGGTGTATTATGTTTTTATAGGTTACTGCGTTTACCATGCTTTGTGTATGGTTTTATCAATTTTATCAGAGTTTTATTTTGTATATAATAAATTTCCGAGACAACTAAATTGAAATTACGAAAAGAAAAAAATACTATTCGCATTTAAATATAGAATAATAATTAACAAACTTTATTCATGCAGATTCTTATATTAGATTAAACTTTTTTATCAACAATATTCTTTTTAAAAAGGTGACCGCGCGCGTCAAGTATGACTTTATTAAACATGAATTTCATTTACTTTTTAGTAACAGCTCACAAAGAATTTTCAGATATTTTTTTCTCTTTTAATTTTATATTATATTCAAAATGACTACTCATCTTATTATAAATAATAATTACGAAATCTAATTAAAAAATAAATTTAATGTCTTTCTCTTAAGATAATCAACATGTTTTATACCACAAAATGCAAAAAGTATTTGCAGGAATTAATCTAATACATAGTTACTTGAAGCTTTTCAGTATTTTTTTCAGATTATATGACGAAAAGTTTCTATACGAAACGTTTTAGTCGACCGGTAATAACTTTTTAATGCTCTTAACCCTTTAATAACTATCAACGTGATAACTCGAGCATCATTTTGGCTCATCAAAGAGCTTAAGAATGCTCTTGACCATATTAAGCTCAATTTTAGTTCATCCTGAAATTTGCTCCTTCTAATTTAGGTTTATTGGATGTAGTTAAACAGCTATCACTCACTTTTAGCATGTAGATCTACTACGACTATCCGGAAAATTCTTTCTAACTAATAAAATTTCAAAATATATATAGTTCTAATTTTATATTTTTAAAAGATAGTTCATAACTATCATACTTGGATGTTAATAGTAATGTTATTAAATTGACAAACAAAAACTTTAAAACACTAAAATAATTAATTCCAATTAAAAAAGTGATAATATTTATCAAATTTTTAATGACTACACAATAAATTTTGTTATTAAATTTCAATAATTTTCAAAATTACCAGCTTTATTTTATTCATCGCATCCCTTATATAACTTTACGTGCATTAAATATTCGTAAATACAGACCATTATTCAACTAAGATAAAAGTCATTATTATTTAAACAAGCAACATCTTCTTCCAGCGAGCTCTCGGCATCCAGAACTTCGTTAAGAAAAATAACAAACGGCCCGCGCAGAAATCTTCCCGGCGTCCACTCTCTTTACGCGCAGCAAACCAAGGAAAAAAGGAAGAAAGATTCGAAAACCGTATTGTGCCTTTGGAATACAACTGCCTGCTCCCTTTAATAAGAACCGAGATAAGAGAGAGAGAGAGAGAGAGAGAGAGAGAGAGAGAGAGAGATGGAGAAAAGAAAAGAAATAAAGACGAAGGCGAGCAACTGTCGATTTAACGACGTCTCGGCGACTGCGGCAGCGCCGGCAAAAGTACTCATTATCCGCGCGGAATATTGCCGCCGCCGAGGAATCCCGAGATCGGCTGTCGTTAAATGAATCCTCCTGGCGAAACGGCACGCGCGAGCTCGCGCGCTCCTTTGCATCCATTGCGAAATTGCAAGAGCGCCTGGCGATATACTGGAACGCGTGAGCTCCGGAAAAAAGTTCCGTTCCCAAAGAGAAAGAGAGAGAGAGAGAGGGGGGACCCTTTAAAGTTTCCTCGCTGTAAGCGAGTTCGACTTTGAAGTTTGATTAGCGAAGCCCGGCAAACTTTATTTCCCAGGGCCTTCCCTCTCTTTTTTCTCTCTTAATAATAACTACAATTTGGAAAATCTCACTGGGAAAAGATGTAAAGCGAGAGCGGCGACAGTTAACGGCGGGAGGGTAAAAAGTTTTTTATGCATAACGCGAGAAAGTGTGATTGACAATGTGCGGCCCGGATTCGCAGCTTTTATGTATACCGAGCAAGTTTCTTTACTTAAGAGCCGGAAGGAGGACGTTTTCGATTTTCTTACTTTACGGGAAAGCCGATTTTCTTTGTCGGGATAAATGCGCAACGGATTTTTCGCTAGATACTATGTTTGAACTTTGATACTTTATTATCTTTGAAATTTATAATTAACTTTGATAACTAGTCTTCGCTTTTTAACAGGTTTTTAATGTACATCAAACTAACGTATACTATTATGCAAATGAAGGGATCAACGAATTAAATAATTAATTATAGCATTAAAGCTGGAATGATAAAGTTATAAAGCATACGATAATTTAGTTGTCACAAATTTGCTTTCTCATTGGAGGATAAACTTTGTTATAATTACAAAAAAAAAACTATGTGAAATAATATATAATACATACGTTTTAAAATATTTAGAAACCGTACTAGTGTTTCAGTTTGTAATACCTTCTGTTTATACTCTTTTATATAAATTTATAATTTAAATATTAGGTCAAGAAAAATAAAGTATGTTAATTGTAAATAAAAACATAATGTAGCTTTTAAATCTTGTATAAAATGAAAATAAAAATTTATTGTTTTAACTTTTGATAGGTATCTTTATCTTGTGTCGTGGTAGAAAAACATGAATAGAAGGAGTTAAAGTTTTGTTCAAGTTTTGTTAAAAGCTAACCAGACTGTCAGGCTTGTCTAAGAATACTCACTCATTGTTCGAAAATTCTTGTGCTTTTAATCAAGTTTCTTAATTAAAAATAATTTCAAAAATATAAAATAAATTTATATTCTATTGTGTTTTACCTTAATTTTTCGAATTGTGATTTATCAGTAATTGTAAAACGTATATAAGCATGAAACTTTCAAAGATTTCATGAAAAAGTTAACAACTATTTTATAATATAACTCAATACTCCACTTTAAATAATCCACGTCACATGAATAACTGATTATCAATTCGATTTTAAAATCTATTCAGACTGGCTTTAAATTAAGTTTAAAGACGACAAAAGCCAATGAATCGGCATCAATTTTTCATATCACATACATAACAGCTCCCTAAGAGCCGCATCTTCAGTCCAGAGTTATTAACTCCCACAATCCTACAATTCCCAGTACCCGGCAATTTGTCAAACAAACGTTATAATACGTCCAATTAGGCGTACCTACCCCCATAATAAGATGCTTATCGCTAATTAAAAAAAAAATAGCATAACTCCGTCGAGCGGGCGTGCATAACTTCTCATGCGGCTTGTCTAGTCTTGAGCCGCGGAGAGCCAGAGATATAGAATGGATTCGCAGGCACGCGCGAGGCGTAATTAATTCCGAGGAAATAAGTATCCTGTACTCACCTGATCCGCGATTTCCGTGAGGTCGTGCAGGCTTATGTTGTAGATGGCGTTCCTGCAACAGAGAAAAAGAAATTGTGCTCTCATGAGAAGGCGCCTTATACATGTGTACATATATACATATATATCTCTCTCTCTCTATATATATATACGTATAGATACACTCGGCAAATAGACGCGTGCACGCATGCATGTGTATAGATATATACACAATAACGCGGGAAGAGGAAATAGGATTAACGCGCGAGGAGCGGCGCGCGCCCATGAATTTGTAAATACGCTATTTTCGCGCACGCGACACACTAAACACGCGACGATGCATTTCGCACGAGCGCTCCTGCAATTAATATATAAAAGTGCGCTCTCTGCCGGGGCAGCCCTCGATGTGTATGCGCATACGTAGTTTTCGAGCCATGCGCAAGCTGCACTGCGCTGGCGTAGAGGCCGAGCGCGGTTAATTGTGACGCTGAGTAATTGCAAACAAACGCTCACCCTGCAAACATATATCGAGGTGGCTGGTCAAACATTTTAAGTTGCCGAATTAGTTATGTGTTTGGCTTGGGCATACATATAGATATATATATATATATATATATACACGCGCGGGCCTGGAAAGAGTCGCGTGTCTAATTGAAATCCGCGACTCGAGGGATGTAAGCAAATTTGGCAATTTGTGTTTGCGGCGCGCGGGAGCGATGTGTGATTTAAATTAATTTTAGTTTTTAAAGTGTGCGAGACCGCTCGAGGCTAATTAGCGCAAGTGTATACCTGCGCGCCACCTGTATACGTGTGTGCATGTGTGCGAGCTTATTGATTTACGGGAATAAAGTGGAAAAGAGTGGCTAGCGGAGTATGGCGTGCGCGCGCGCTGAGCGCATTTATGGGTTCCTCCGAGGATGTGTAAAAGCACCTATTAAGCATAATGCTACTTAATTTAATAATGCCGTTAAGTAAACACTGCTACTTTGCGCATTAAAAGTTTTAATAAATTTACCCAGCGGCGCGGCGAGAGAATGAAAAGTTTACGAGGCGCTGTGTCGCCGGGGTCACGAGACGCGTTTGCTTTTCAGATGAAATATTATGCTTTTAACGCAGAACGTAACCGATTTAATTATATCTACAAACAATTTCAAATCAGAATAGTACTGATTATGTTTAACTTTAGCTAATACACTTTTCTAATAACCAGCTACATCTCGCATGTTAGTCACCGACGTTGCGTGAATTGCACCGAGGCCCATCTGCAGCTGAACAAAATTTATAGCCGTTTCCTTTCAACCGCAGTGCGCCCCCAAAAAATATTAGCAGCACTGCATCTCGAATCGAAAAGCACATTAAACCGATTACATTTTCATTTCCAGCTGACTCGTCAAGGCAAACATCGCCCATCGATACTTGCCCCATCCATGTACACACACGTAGCAACAGTGCGTAATGCATCACGAGCCGCAACATGCAATAAATCCAGCGCGCCCTATCGAAACGCATTACACCCCCGCAAACACGAAAATTAACGCTCGGGCCGATATTGTGCGGCCTCCTAGCCCCCCCCCCCTTCGATTTTCCTCGGTAAAACAAACGCGCTGCGCCCTTTCCAACAACTGGCCGCAAAGTCCTACTAAAATTCGTCACGGTTATGCTAGCCGGGCCAACTTTCGGCTAAGCCCCGTAGATATATCTGGACATTCGGCTGTGAGTTTCCAGCGCGATAAGTTACTTAGGCACGCGGAAAGGCGCGCATAGGGACATTAGTCCGGGGAGTCTAATGTCGAGGAGCGCGGAGTTTCCCCTCCCTTTTCCTCCCTGTCCCGCAGAAGGGCGAATTTACACGATAACGAGCCGTCTAATAGCTGTATAGCTCTCCCTCGGCCAGTCCCTTGTATTCCATGCCACACTGGCATACATATAGGAGAGGAGCGAGCGAGCGAGCGAGATAGAGAGCAGCACTGCGGCAGCGCATAACTTTGCCGAATACGCGTATATATGCAGCCGAGCAGCAGGCTCCCAGAACGTTGGACGTATATATCGTACAGATGTATATGCGTGTGCGGTTATGTGTGTGGCTGTGTGTACGCGTATGTAGCGCAAGCCCAATTCCCCCAAGGAAGCTCGAGCCGAGGGCCAAAACGCAGAGTTCTAGCTCTCTCTCTCTCTCTCTCTCACCCTCGTAGATCCTGATGGCGGAAAAGCCGTATATATATATATACGTTTGTAAGCTCGCAAGTGCTACTTGGAAAAAGGAGGAGGAGAAGTAGGGGAAAGAGGAAGAAAAGGCTATCGAGTCGTGGATGCATTGCTGGCGCGCATTCTTTTGCCGCTCCAGGTTGGTGCGCCTTTTTTTCTTTCTCTTTTTGCTCCTTTTGAAAAACAACTTTATTCCGGCTCGCGTATTTGCTCGCTTCGGGCACACACACACACACATTCGGGAACGGTTCGCGAATCCGCGAATGTTTAAACATCGCTGCTCGTTTTTTGTTTCGTTGACTTTTCTCAAATTGGAAAGGAAACCTGACGCAGAGCGAGCGATGTGAATTTCGCGATGACAATATGGTTAGACGCTGTTTGAATTCCCGAATTTTATTGGGATACAAAAGGAGAGCTGACGGGCCAGCTCGAGTAAGATAAAGCGGTTTTCAAATGCGCAATAAAACGGAGGGATAATAATGCCGCCTCGGCTTTCTAACAGATCTTTTGTGAACGAGTCGAAATCAATGACGTCCGGTATAATGCGAGAGCCGAGCGCGGCGGACCACCAAGCGTCAAATTCGAAATTACTTTGGTTCGCATGAGCGAGCGGTCACATATAGCCGCTAACTGTTTCTCCATTGTGCTGTATCAATTGTGCAATATATATTCAGCCGCCTGCCCCGGAGCAGATCAATTAAAATGTTAAATAATACCCTTTAGGATAAGGAGAAAAAGTATGAAAATTTTGTAAATTATTACCTAGAGGCCAGAGTGAAAGCTGGTAATTCAATCGCTACTTAGCGGAAATAGTGGCAACGCGTTTTTTGCCATATACGCACTGTTTCATATAAAGCATCTTCATTTATCATACGTTTACGTGGCTTTATCGAAATTGAAATCATCTCTATCCCGTTAATGCACTCGGATAACAAAAGATCAAACCGATCAACATCGCAGAACCATCACGAGTCTCAATAACCAAGCGATTAAAACAGCAGCGCCGAGTCCATCGAATCATCAATACACTCAAAGCCAGAAAGGCGTAAAGATACGAGCTTATCATTTTTCCAGGAGCGCGACTCTTCAATAAGCGCATTGACATCAGCGCGCCAACAACGGCACGAAAATCCATAATCGCGTGCGCGTAAAGCTTGGCCGCAGCAGTCGAAAGCGTATATATATATAGAGGCGGGCGCGGGAAAGGCGCGAGTGGAAAGGCGCGAGTGCACCTGCAGACACGCACAGCTGGGCTCGAGTGTTTTACAGCGCGTTTAAGGGATGATAAAGCACGCGGCTGGACGCGTAAAAAAGAGGAGAAAGAGCGAAACGGTTTAACGGCGCGAGCGCGTGCGAAAAGCGAAAAATACGAAGCGTTACGGGCCGAGTTGTAAATACGCGCTGAACTTTTGCCTCGGCGCACAGAGTGTAAAGCTCGGCGAGCGCGGCGAAGTTAGAGTCGCTAATAAACATATCTTATGAGCTGGGAGATGAAAGATGGAGAGTAAGAAATGCTGAGGCAAATTCTGATTGCGGTGAGCAAGCGCGCGCCTGGCTGGCTGTATGAGAGGTGGAAGTAGCGGTTCAGCTAACGGATATTGCGCAGTGAAATTTTATCTTTTGATAATTAAATTAGCCACCGGGGCTCGATGTATCGGCTGTAATTTACATTCGAGCTTTTTTTCATTTTCATTTTCATTTTGAGGGGATTTCATGAGTTTGCCAGCCGCCTTGTTGCCAGCGCTTTTTGGAGAAGTTCATGTACCGTTGGCGATTCAAATTATTAATTTGTTGATGAAAAGTTAAGCTTAAAACTCTGATACTTTGTTACTTTTTATGAAAATGAAAATCCAGTTAGTTATTTTTATAAGTTATAAAAACGTTTATTTAAAATTAAAGACTATAAATACATTCAGGTACCACTATATCTAACCTCGATTATCAATTGCATAAAGATTTTTGAGTATATTAAGCAACAGCTTTCCACTTGCAAAATACTACTTTAAAAGGCAAACGATAGGAAACTTCTAACATTCGTCCAAACTTGAGTTGACACTTTTTTTAAAATCCCAAAACTTAATCACGCCTCCTGTTAAAAGCAACTCGCGCCCTTGCTACTTAACTCGCTCATCAGCAACAGCAACCGTATGCAGACGAGAAAGCAGTGCGCTCGTAAGTCGCCGGCCAACGAGTTTGTCATTTCGCGCTGGTAATTAGCGCTTGCGCGCGTGCGCTTCGTTCGCGGGCTTAATTGTCGCGCGCACTCGGCTCCGAATTATCCTAGTCAATTTCGCGCCGAGAGCAGCGCGCAACTATCCTCTCGGAAATAAAGTTATACCAGCCCAGGATTATTAGGATATAAATAGGCGCGCGGAGAGCGAAGCGCCATTAGTTTAATTTTCTTTGTACTAAGCGCTCGCGCGACAATTACGACTAATGACGTAAAAAGCGCGCCAGGCGCATCCCGCCCGCTGTAATTGGATTGCGAGGCCATTTTTTTCTTGATTACATTAAGTAGAGGTACCGGAAAGGCTAGAAAAGCGGCAAGACTCGAGGGCTGCTGCTGCTGCTGCTGCTGCTGCTGCTGCCCCGTCGTCTTCGCGGCTAATTCGGTTTGCCGCTATTTTTGCGAAAATTCATGAGACTCGGGCTCATTACCGGGTAATAAGTGAAGTGAAGAGCCGGAGAGTGAATTGAAGAAGAAAATTGAATTATGCTATCTTCATTAAAAACCATCATGAATTTTAATAGTCAGCATTTAAAGCGCTTCCAATCAAATTACAGCGCTTTCGAAACCGCCGGGCTACACACACACACACACACACACACACACACACCGAGAAAGATAAAAAGAAAAAAGAAGCATATACGGACTCGGAGCAGCAAATCTAAATCCCCGATAATCATTCCCCGCGCACACTAATCGAACTAAAAGCCCCAAGCATTGAATGATTCAGCAGTAGCGCAACTCTCGCAGCGCGCGTAAACACTTGTCCAAAGTCCCTCGGCCTTTTCCGGGTTTCCACGCGCTTTTCCACAAAAATCCCTGTACAAACTAAAAGAAGGGGTGGATAATCGATAATGCACGAGTCTGAGGGCCAGGTTGCAGGTTGCAGAGCAGGGCTCTGGCTTAGCTCGCGGTATCTTTGGCCCCCGAAGTAGTTGCGCCGCAGCGAAAGCAACAAGTGCTCGCGCGCGTCAATCGAGCCCCCGCGACGATATAATGGATAGTGGGCCGCTCTCGCAGGCTTGATCGAGTGCGCGATTTACAGGTCGTTGGGAGGGAAGATATAAGGTGCGCGACGTGCTCGATGGAGGTTGATGTGGCCGTGCTAGTGTTGGAGGGACACTTAATTCCCACTGAGTTTTTCCTCTTGGCCTGGATTTTGGAATGTTTGCTTTGGCTTTTTCATGCTTTTTGCAATGCTTTTATTTCAAATAGCTGTTAAGTATTTTATTCTCGAAATATTATTAATTTTGATACTGTTATTGTACAAACAATACATCAAATCAACTTGTTCCAATTTCCATTTACGTATTTTTACTATATATAAGTATATATTAAATTTATTCTACAATAAATACATTCCTTTCATTATTGATTCTACTCTATAGAATAATATAAGAGTGCATTATGAAAAATGCAGTAAACTAAAAGTACCCTCGCCTTCAGAATGAATATGATATAATAACGCAGTTCGACACGCAAGATAAAAGAAAAAAATAACCACGTGAAAGAAGCATCTCTCGTGCGCACGCAAAAAAATTCAGTTCAGAAAAGTGTTCCTTACCTTGCACCAATCAGGATAAAAGTCGAGGATCGCTCCAGCAGTTTGAAGTGCTCCACGTGACTTTCGTTGCCGAGGAAGCGCTGCCCGATCACCTCGCCTGGAACATAAAGCGAAACACGCCGCTGTAGCATTATACACTCACTCAGCGTGGGTATCTCGCGTTTGCGAGCTGCTGTGAGCTGGGTAAATTGGAATTTTTCGCTCGCGCAAGGCGATTGATCTCCTTGAAAGTTTAAATTAAAAAAAGCTGCGAATCTGTAAATTCACTGCTCAACTTTTTTCGCAAATTAATTTTTGATATGCGGCTTGTTTTGGTACAGCCAATGGGGAGAAAACAATAGCGCGGTTCCTAAATGGATTATATTTTCGGTATTCTTAAAATTTTAGTTTTTAAGTCTGCGCCTGACTCGCTTTTGTCACTTGATGGAATAATTGCGCAGGGAATTCACGGAGAATTTAGTCGGTATAATGTAATTTTAATTGTTGCAACAACAATTATTCGTTGCATTAATTTTCCATAACAATGTAACATTATTTAGTAAAATTTATTATGTCTGTTAATTACCAAAGCTGCACATTAACAAAAGCGCATATATATATACATATATTATTCACTCGTTTTATTAAATACTGTAAATTGTTTAAACGCCAGCGAGTTGGTTAATGTAAAGGCAAATAGTGTAAGCGCAAAATTGCAAAATTCAATTCCAGTCGTTAAAAATTAAAAATACTTGCGCAAGCAAGAGCTCATAAAAGTCCTCGTACAAGCGAGCCAGCCTGTTCAGGTTCGCGCAAACACGTGAAAGCCAATTATCTAAAAACAGCTTTACACCATTATACCAGGCGTATACGGCTTTCAACGCGCCATACGTTTTTTTCCCCGAAAGCGTTCATTTAGAGCCAAGCTTCCGGGCGATTGAAAATTTCGATCATTATATAAACATCAAACCTTACGTTTATATAATTTTATATTCGCAGACGGCGAGCAGCCAGGCCAAAGTGGCACTCGCCGCTAATTCAATTTTTCGTCTGACGCGTTATAGGAGCTCCGCCCGGCGTATATACACAAAGTCAAATAAAAGCATGGGAGAAGGAGAAGAGCTGGAAAATGTCCAGAGGCCGGGCGCGCTCGCTCGCTGAGATTGTTCCTCTCATTGCTTTCGAGTTGTGAGAGTACCGGGATTTCTTTGAAAAGGATGAGAGAGAGAGAGAGAGAGAGAGAGAGAGAGAGAGAGAGAGAGAGAGAGAGAACGGGGGATGAAAGG
>UELX01004795.1:0-16189 GCA_900480035.1 Eupelmus urozonus | reverse complement strand
TCTCGGAGGTAGGGACTTCTCTTTGTTAATTAAAAATATTATATAATAAATATGAAACATTTTTAACGTGGCTAAATATTTTTTTAAAACAAAATCAATAACTGCCCCCCACGGGGCCCCTTGATAGTACGGGACAGCGTGGCGCAGCTACCGTAAGTAACTTTTCGATTCTCTACGAACTATTCGGTCACTAATGAAAGGTTTACTTAAAATGAATAAACGAAAACCCTCCCTCTGCAAGAGGTCTTAGGAACAGCCGATCTATACCTAGAGTGCGCATACCTAGATTCTGTAATTCTTAGCATCAAAGGATTAACCCATGGTCGAAACATTTTTTGTATTAAATTTTCCAAAATACTGAACACCGTTTATGCAAGGATTTTGCAGAATCCGAGGGATTTCCCAGGTAAAAGTCGTTTTCATTTGTAATATGAGAAAAGGTGATGCGGGAATTCGAAGAAGGTTCAACCCACGCCCACTGTTCATCGGGCTAGACTTTTATAAGAGCTATTACACTTTGCCCGATTTTGTGACCTGTAGGTAGGTCAGCCATCAGAGCGTTGACAAGTGTAAACTCCACGATACAACGGAATTCAAAAAATTTTATTGCACTAAAAAAATGAAAACCCAGCGAAACAAATTTTATACATAAGGAAAAGTACCTAAAAATATTTCTATAAAAAAGCAATGTATATTCAGTATCACAATGCCCGAGAACCGTCGCAGTACGTACAAAAGCATAAATACACGCATTTCCCCTACTACCTCCAAACATCATTCCACTCTCATAAAACAAGACTCATCCGGCATCGCAAAAACGCCTCGCTGCAGAGGGAGCGTCAACCAGCAGCCATCCTCCACACGCGTCTCTCCCTGCGCTCGCAAAATCAAATAAAAACTCATCGCTCCATAATACGTCTCCTCCCCTCCGTGCGCCGATCCACCATCCCCACCATCGAATGGCCTTGCTGGCACATCCCTCTTTTAAACTTCCACCCCTCCACCTCCTGACAACCATTCAATAACTCCCCAAGTTTATCGAGTCTAAAAATAGCGCGCGCGCGCTCCCGCGGTCAGAGATGCCAGCTATACTATATGTATATAAGAATTTTTCTTAAGAAAAGCGCGCTCCAGAGCGCCGCGGGTCAGTGGAGAGTGCGCTATTATTTTCGCGGCGGAAGCAATTCTGCGGCAACGTACGGCGCATATCCAGAGAGAGAGAGAGATGCGCGCCTGCTTCTTTTTGTGTCTTGGTCCATGTACGTATATAAGAGGCGCTTTAAATGGGAAATGTTTGGCCGGAGAAACTGCCGAGACGTGCGAGCTTGCGGACGACGCCCGGTTTATGACGAGGATGCAGACAGCGGGACGAAGTTTGCGGTCAGCGCGAGTCGCCGAGGAGCAGGATCTTTCGTTGTTTGATTCTTGGAGCGGCTGGCGGAATTGTAAACTGGAATTCAATGAATTTTGAATTTTCAGAATTTACGTTTTAAGATAGCTAAACGATTAGGGAGTCGCTTTCTATCGGAGATCCTACGTTACTTATTGTTTCCTGTTTTTTTCCTTTATTAATAGATCGCCCTCGTTCTTTGACATAATATATAGTTTTCCTCAGAAAAAAGTGTCATTATAGCTCGTTTAAACTCCCAAGTAAATAAATAAGTCCTTTCGTTTTTCCTCAAACTTACAGCACTGCATCCGGCACCACCGAACGCACGGCCTGCAGCCCTTTCATACGTAAGAAACCCGCCCCCACCCCTCCCACCGCTCACTTTATTATTTCATCGAGGAAAACAAACTCAATAACGCAGGTCATCATTATTACAATCCTCACACCCAATCCGAACTTTCAAACGGCTCTCTACGTCACCCGAGCGAATAAATATGTAGAAGCGCTCGAGAACGCTAGGTGCGCGCTGAAAGAATCTCGCTGCGAGTTCGGCGCTCCAGTACACGCGGCATAACTCGAAAGAGAAAAAGAGAAAGCTGAATTTGGCGCAAACTGAGCGCACGTTTGGTGAGCGAGCTCGTCGATAATACGACGCTCGTCGCGCTCGCAGCGCAAATGTTTATGTGCCGCGCGCTATCCTTTTAAAACTTTCATCGCGAGAAAAGTTCGACTGTCGAAGCGTAGGTGTAGCTATGTATGAGGCGCGGGGTTAGAGCTTTTTTTGAATTTTCGATGGACGAAGTTCATAGAGAGGTTAATGATTTTTTTTAAGTCGTCCTGATTTCCTTTTATGCATGTATAATTTATTGAATTACTGAGGCTCGGAGTGTGTGATAGACACATTGCATGTATTTAATATTAACTATAATTTAAATAGAATTTCCTAAATTTTAATATAATTTAATAAGAATCGAGAAATTTCCCGAAAGCTGCAAGCGTGTATTTACATTTCCAAGAACCCCGTACGAATAAATCTCAGCCAGAAATTCATTACAGACCAATTCTCCAAAACCGGCGCAAAACGCGAACTCCGAATCGCAGACTCGCTCAAAACAAAAGGTGCCTACACCCAGCGCAGCACTTTCCTCAATCCCCCTCAACTCTTAGCTACATAAACCGCTCCAACGAAATCGCGCCGAGAGTGAAAACAAACTATTTCGATTAAGACAGAAAGTTTATCACGAGCGCGGTAAGCGCGGCAAAATTTGAGGGCCCGCGCGCGAGCGAAATGACAAGGCGAAAGAGCAGGAGTGAGAAACGAGCCGATTATATAACAAGCGCGAGGCTTTTCAGAAAGGTTTGGATGGACTCCAAAAGTCATCGTCGCGCTGACCGCAGCGCGCCGCGAAACAACGGCCCAGTTAATTACCTATCGCGTCCTCTTCTGTGTATCCGTGTGTTTCTCCGAGCCTGGCCTTGTATACACGACGAGTGCGATAAGGATGCACTGCGCTGCAGCTCCACCTTGGCCGGACATCTCTCAGCGAGCGCTCGTAAATTTTGCCCTTAGGCTCTTTGACACAGATATCGCGGGAGTTTTGAGAGGGCCGAGATAAGCTTGTCAGGGAGGGAGGCTGGTTTTTTGGATCGATTGGAGGAGTTGTTGTTTTGGAGTTGCTGTGTTTGGTGGAAGTTGGATTGTTGGAAAATTTTTTGAAGTTAAATATTGGTATTGATAGAGAAGAAATTAAGCTTACCCTATTGGCAAGGTCAATTTGATTCGCTTAAAAAGTGTTTGTAGTCTGAGAACGGTTGTTTTTACCTGAAACAAAAAAAATTATAACATTATTAATTTTTTCTTAAAATTCACATCCGCAATATTTATTTAAAATATAAAAATAACTTTCAATAAGATTGTATAAATAACTTTTACCGCATACAGAGACAATCACTTAAGTATACGATAATATACGCAACCGTAACAACCCAGAATTCAAACGCAGCTCAAACACAATCAGACATGAAACGAACGGCTGGCAGCCCTAATCGCTACAAATCGAAGCAAATCAGGTTAATTCGACTCCTAAGTACATTAGACATAATCAAAGTTGCGGTTGGGAGAGGATCGGGAGACACTCACGGACAGCCAAACGACAGCGCGTGTGCAGTTCCGGATCCATAAAAGCCAGCTCCCGCAGCGCACTCGCTAAATTCCAGCCACAAAAATTATACTACCTCTTCTTCAAGAGCTCCAAACGATATTATACTCGCCCCCATGAATTCCAGAAGCGTATCGAATTCCCAAAATGAGCGAGAGCTTCCGAAATATAAACATATACGAATCCCGCGCGATTTAAAAAATTTGCTATCTCAAAATCGAAAAAAAATAACGTTTATTGCGCGGGAATTACACAGCGTGACGCCGTAAAATCCGGCCCGCGGGATAATTTCGAATTTCACTCTCTGTGAGCAGTTGTGCTCCGCGGCGCTGGAATTTTCAGGCGGACGCCGCGGCTACAAACTTTATACGAGGGTACTTCCCGCGCACTTCCGTCTTTCGGCGGAGTTTACGCACTCGCGCGCGGTTTTCACGACTAAAAATCCGAGGCTGGCTCTGCGTTCGTAGTAAGCTTCGAGAGCATATTTTGAGCGCTTGTTTTGATAATTAAAAGGGCGATTTGAGGGGAAGTTTGATGATTTGTCGTGTGGTTCGGAGATGGGCATTTTTCTTTGCGTTCTATTTTTCACTGTTTGTAATTTTGATTGTCTTAAATTCATGTACAATAAAATGAGAATTTTTATAATATTAAATTATATATTAAAAAACAGCAATATCGATTTTTCAGTAACTAAAAATCAATTCAACGGCTGACACTACATTTACTTATATCACTTATCGGATCCGCATATTTCCAGCATCTACCCCTCTAACCCATCATTTCCAAACCAATTCCAAAACCTTTCTCAACTGTTCCCAACACTCGCCTCTCGAAAAAACAGCCCAAACTCACTCGCAAAGCCGAGAAAAAGAGCGTGAAGCAGAAAAAAGCTCGCGCCATGTGCGCCGCGCTGCTTCAGTATTTAACGCGCTGCAGCGGAAACGCGCGCCGCAGCGCGGCCCGCAAGAATGGGGTATCCCGGGCTATATCCTCGCGTGTTACCCCCGCCTCTCTAGCGACTTGTGCGGGGGTGCGCAAACAGCCCCTTCCACGCGTCTCTTTGAGAGAGAGAGAGAAAGAGGGATCTATATATGGAGCGCGGAGGTTCGAGCCTCCCTGGCCGAGAGCCAATAGCGGCTCGGGCTGATTTTCCGTCTTTGTTCGCGGGGAGAGAGAGAGAGAGATCTGGGAGCTTTCGTGGTTCATGGTCTCGCTGCTCTGTCGTTCTCGTTGTTTTCCGCTTGGGCCTCTGTGTTCTTGGGCTGTTTGCGTGGCGGTTGTGTACTTTTTTGTTTCGTTGTTGCGATTATAATCGATCTTTTGCATGCGTAACTCCTCAGGTATTTTTCATTGATTCTGACTATAATTCATCATTTCTGGTGTATGAAATTTTAATGTAAAAACTGTAAAAATTCTTATCAGGCTGAACAAAGAGCAATGAACAGCAAAGTAAACATAAGTCAAACGCTAAGTCAGTAACCGAGCACCCCCGAGTTTCGGCGTTTCCAATACCCAAACAACTTTTTCCTTCACTCCATTGTTTCGTCTCTCATTAAACACACCGGAAGAAAAAGAGAAAGGAAACGGAGAAATGGAAGGGGAAAGAAAGAGCGAAAGTCAAAGTCAAAAGCGAGGATGGAAGCCGGCGTTTATTAATGGGAGGACTTGTTGCACTCCTTCGTGCAGCTCGCTCACGCATTACTTCGTCCTCTGTTATATACGTCGTGCATACTCTCAATCTCTTGTGTTACTATAGACTTGCGTTGCTTCATTGAAACTCTTGAGACCCTTGTAGGTATCACTTTCCCTGTTGAAAAATTTTTTTGTGGGAATTACGTCGGATTTGCTTAGCAATGTTTTTTTCGGAGAAAGATTCTGTGCTTGTATTGTACAGCAAGGCGGATTAAAAAGTCACTTTCGCGTGCATTTAGAAAAATCTAATTGCGCTCGTTTCGAGTCAAGTTTTTAAGAGGAGTGGAAAATAATTATGCAAATGTTGGAATCACCTCAAAAGTGGCAACAGAACTGCGGAATAAGGTCAACTTATTATTCATTTAAACTCGAATCCCAGAAAAATATGCTAACGTAATCCGAAAATAATTTTTACGCGGGTAACATAAGCAGCTTGGAGAATTACTAGGTCGAAAATAAAAAGCATACTTAATAAGCAACTGCTAAAAAAGTCACGTTACTAGATTCTCGCGAAAAACACGCAACTAACCAAAAAAAAAACATACATCAACAATCAATAATTACACCTGTCACGCGTCAAAATCGTCCATTTTTCAAAGCCCCCTGAACGCGCGCAACCGAATTTCAATTCCCGGCGCTGACAACGCGCCCAGCGAAATTACATTTCTCGCGAACGCACGTGCCGCGCGCCAATTTTGCCCGCGCGCGCGCGTCCCTCTTCCTTTTTCGCGCGCCGCGGACGCGTTTTTATTGTGCGCGCTTCCGTCGCTGCTTCCTCTTTTTTCCTGCTCTTTTTTTCCATCTTTTTAGACACGGCCGGCCGAGCGCTGGTTCCTGCCCCTTTCGCGTCTCTGGCGTAACGCTCTCTTGTTTTTTACTCGCTGTTAATTTATTTTAGCCCGAGAGCGCGCGAATCTGACTAATTTTATTTGGATATATAAAGCGACGAGAATGAGGAGAGTTTTATTTGGTGGAACGCGGAAGGGTTTTAAAATAATAATGCGATGAGAGAGAAAGCGCGGCGATGAGTGAGCTTTTTCTTTATTTTCGCTTTGCATATGTGGAGCGTAATAGAGAATTGAGAAGGAGTTGAAATGCATATCTTTCATTGTGCAAAAAAGTTCGATATCACGAGAGTAGAAAGAGCTCTCTCTTGGAAATATTATAAATATTGTTCTTACGTATGCATAGGTAAAGGTGCTCTATAAAATAGATAAAATCAAATCGGATGTTTTTAATAAACTTTACGTAAACTTCTATCGTACAATACTGTATATCCATCTTTAAGAGCAAAGAAAGCATTCATATATACCGACTATTTTGAAAATAGCACCACTCGCCCATCCTCGCTGCATATTCATCCCCATATTCCCGCGAGTCCGACCACTGGATACCAGCTCTCTCGCAATGAAACGAATGCCCCCGCACCTCGGGAACATGTATATGCGTCCTCCGAGCAGCAGGACACTTTCTGGGACACTTAGCGTAAATCAATTCCGGCGAGAACGCTAAGGGGATGGGTTTATGCGAGCTTGCGAGCTTTAAACCGGACAATACCGGGGGAGATACGAGAGCGCCGTGCATGCGCGAAGATATTTCCGCGATGTACATGCGAGGATGTTTGGTTTTACGATCGGGAGAAAGCGAGAGGCGAATTTTTGGGAAGTCGACCCGACGATTCAGCGCTGTAGAGAGGATTAGTACGTTTTCGCCGAGGGTCGAGAGCTTTGAGTGCGAGCTTTCCGTAATTTTGTAGCTTTTCGGAGTGCTGGAGATAAGATGAGAGCGCGTTTCAATTCGAAATGTTTTACCAAGATTTTAAGGAACAATCTAAAAACTATTTTTTAACGAAAATAAAAGATATTCTGTAACAAGCGAAAAATCCATCATACATTACCAAGCGTAAACCCAAAGCCAGCAAGCCCGCGGGCATTAAGCTAAATTATGCAATTGCAAATCCCGAGCAAATATTACAGTCGCCGCTCTCCCGCGCATTAACCCGCACCTCCCGTCCCGAAACTTCCACCATCAGCATCCCAGCTGCCGCTCTCACCGAAAGCTTCCTCTACCTCCTCGGTATATACTCACGACGAGCGGCACCGGCAGTAGCCATCCTCGCAGCGAGAGCGCGCATACTCGAAAGCTCTCCGAGAGAGCTGGAATGCTTCCGATGTATATATACGCGCAAGCTCGCGGGCAGCACTCGGATACGGCGCAATGGGGCAGTTCTCGGCGTTAACCTACTTTTTTCGCTCCCTCGTGCGCGGACTTATGTCGATTTACGCGAGCGGGGGAGGCTGGGGACGAGATTGGACCGCGCGTAGCTTTCAATGTTTCATGCGAGAGGGGGTGGATGAATTTACGGGCGCGGGACCTGCAATTTGTATGCCCGCTCATTCGAGCGTTACGAGAGTTTTAAAATTTTAAGAGGAGGGGCTGCGTTTGTTTGTTTTGCTGGTGTTTATTTATTGATTTTGATTTTGAAGCGAGAGGGGGGTGTTAGGTTTGAAGAATTTTTTTTTGCGTTGGGGAGTTTGAGAAGATGTCGATTTTTGAGTGAGGATATGCTTTTCTTTATCGCTTTTTGAGCAAATGAAATTTAATCAATATGTTATCGATGGTTTTTCATCAAATGGTTTTTTGAGTTCTAATTACATTTTCTAAAATTGATCGTAAAGATACTAAAGTAATCACGTATCGATCGAAAACAATATTGTTTCTATCATTTGAAGAAAAGCCATTATCCGCACCGTTTTCCAATATAGAAAAGCAGGAGAGTGGACGAAATTGCGAGAGCGACTGAAAGTACAGTTTTATCGACCATAGCTTCCCTACGTTAATTTCTCACAGCGGCCATAAGACGAACTTTAACTGCACTTGAGCGTCGAAACAACCAGTCGCAAAGTCCGTAACTATTACAAGTTGCGGTCGATGTTTCGCCTATTATAGAAAAGCCGCGGACTAACTGAGTATAGGAGTATCGAAAAATCATTAATCGAATATTTTTGACCTCGCTCTGTCCCGAACATCCAGCGACAAAAAAGCTCGATAATTTCAACAGTGTCGATTACACGCCGAAAAATTTTAGTTAAGCGAGATAAAAAAAACGATTGCTTGGAGTTAATTTTCGCGGTGAATCATTAGGAGCGAAGGAGAAAAAGCGAAAAGTCATGCCAGTCATGAATCTGATGATTTCACTTTTGCAGATTTGAAGGATTTAGGAGTAAAAGAGGATGTATAAGGAAGAGTCATTTTGTTTTTCTATCAAAAATACTTTGCTAGTTGTATTAATTGAAAAAAAAAAACCATTTTCTAAGTAAATGGGCATGAAAATTTTACTAAATTGAATGTAACGCAGTGTGACGCAGTATTGAAGATAAAAGAAAGATGTAATGAAATAAAAAGTAACGCCGCTCGGTAATCAGTATCCACGATCTGCTACGAGAAATAATCAGAGTAAAAACTTTCGGTCATAATCATAAAAGTTGGAGAACAGCTTCCCACTAGCATAATTCTCAAGCGTTCCCGTTATTATACGACTGCGCCGCGCCCACTTGCGAGAGATTTCCAAACTTAATTATTTATCGTCTTGCTAATCTCGAGAAAACCCACTGAAAGTGGATAATGCGCGCCCGAGGATGGCCAAGACAACAAATATTTAAGGCTCGACGTGTATTATCGGCACTTCTTGCAGTAATGGACTCGAGAATTACATCTTACGGAGAAAACTGCTGCGGTTAGATGGTTGAGGTGGACTTTGTAAGCAAGTTTTCAGATGATTGTTTCTTTCAATAAGAATTAAAGTCACTTTATAAGTGAATTTTTTTATCTTGTAATATACTCTGTAGAAATAGTATTGATTTTAGCCGAATTTGACCAAGCTTTATTACTATGTAGATATACTTTATTAGGCGATTAAACCTGTTGGATTAAACTACAGAACTTTGATTTCTTTTTAAATAAAATGTTTTTATATATCTTGTCGATGATCTTTTCGAGTACTCATGACTTATGTAAAATAATTGTAGTAGAATTGTCATTACTCAAAGTTAAAAATTTCAGAATATATTTCTTCACCCACGCTTTGCAACAAGCAACTTCAGAATTTCAAAAAGCAATAAACACGTATATACGTAGGCAGGGCGAAGCCATTCAGTCACATGACCCCTAAATAATAAATCTTATAGGGAGGAAGAGCGAGCAGGAAAAAAATCACCCTCTATCTAAGGCCTCCGGAATGTTTAGTGGAAAATTCCCAAGTCCAGCCAGCTTTCTTCCAATACACGTACCCTCCCCTCCCTCCTTCGCACAAACGCTCATAACATCTTTTTATTCCACTTCGGGTGTGTATGTCGTTTCGTAAGGATCAAAAGGGTGATTCTCTTATACGCAGATCGATTGTCTTCTAATGTATGTATTCGGATCTAACTGAAACGAATATAAAGTGAGATCCCAGAGTCAATCGATTAGAGGGGAAAATATCGTAAAAAAGCAAGCACACGATTGATCTACATTTGAGAGTATTACGGTCGGGCAGGATGGGATGTGGTGTGTCTTATTCCACATTGTCTGTAGTACTTTGCTGATTTTTTTAAGTTTCTGGGAAAAAGAATATAAAATTTACTGAAGTTGGTAAAAAGCTAGGGAAGAAAATAAGAATTTTAAATATTTTAAATTTTATGTATGATTATTTTTATTCAATTCTTTTTTAGAAATACAAATTAGGAACCAAGAATAAAGAAGGTGTGTGTGTCTTTATTCTAATTGTTGAGAAACAGTAACGCGTTTAGAGCATAATAAAATAAAAAATTAAGTATTACAATTTTGACGATGGTAATATTTTATTTTTTCACGAAATATTCTTATTCTATGATCAATTCATGTTATCATTTTTCATAATACATTACTATTAACTATATTTTGTAAAAATTAAAAAATTTTAATATCTGATATCTGATGATCTTTCAATTTTAGTAATGTAAGCGTACAATAGCGTTACAAGGAGAAAAAACAGATATAAACTTAGTAATTAAATAGCATTTGATTTATTAATTATAAAATCCAATTAATAATTTTGCCTTTACGTAATCACAAAATTTTTCACTCAATTCGATGATAAATATAAAGATGCCCAATACATATGACAATCCTAGAAAATAAAAAGCGTGCCTCGAGTGATGCAAAGAAATATTTTTGAAAGGTTGCTTTTTCGACTTCTCAAATCTGTACGCTTCAAGACTCTGAATATAGCTTGGAAAACCGCTTTCAAACAATTTGAAATAAATCCTTTCGACTCGTTTAAACAACGGCGTGTCATCTCTAAAAAGAATTACGCTATACCTGTCGAACATCGTATCCTCTGAAATGTACATACTCTCACGCGATTTATATTTAGCCCTATTGCATTCTGATATGCATGCAATTCCTACGTCAATTTTCATCAAATTTAAACATGCTGAAAAACTCTCGACAGGTCTAAATACAGCTTCCAATGGAGTATTGCGATAGTATTGCAGATAGTAAATGCTGCCGTATACCTTGTAACCATTACTTACTACTTCGGAAGTAGTTCTAAGATTCTTGTGCCGCATCGTGATGGTGGTAAAAATCATACTGAACTGACTTTGCAAAAAACTGCTGAGCATCATAAACATGAACACTAGCACCACGAAGAAAATCTTCAGTACTCTGGTTTTTGGTCGAGTTTGAATCATTGACGAACCAATCGCAGCTCGTAAAAAATCTAGACCAATATCAAGGAAGCTTTTTTTCAGAAAATATGAAAGAAAACTTGCAGCAGTTGTAAAAAAGACGATTATTATCAAACAAACCGATAGAGGTAAAATCATGGCAAGCTTTTCATGAACAGATACTTCTTCTTTCTTAGTTATGAAGCACAGTCCCATTTTAACTAACAAGTTTAGTTCGTTCTTGCATAAACCACGCTGATAATCCCAAGCACTTCGAGTTTCAAATACACCACGCAAGACATTGCCTATTACACCACTAGCACTACCACTGCTGTCAATTCCTCCACTCTCCTTGGAAGTAAAATTATTATAAGTTACGTTAACATTTAGCTTTGTCCAAATTAATCTTATAATTGTTTTGGAGAATTCCAACACATCCCTTTTAAGGATCAATCCGGCACGATTTTCAACGTCGTCATAGTAGTTAGTCTCTGCAATCTTTATGGGATAATCCGAAAGATTTTGAGTTTTGTCAAAATTAAAAGCCTCGCATAACAGTTGCATATCTTCATATGCATTTTGATACAGATGGAATCTTGCAAATAAAATTGATACATTATAATTTATAAATAATGTTAGTGGATGCCCATTTTCTTGAGTATAACTACCATTCTCTATCCAGAAATTTGGTGCCGCCGTAGAATATGGATTAAATGTGTACATGAGAATACCTAAAAGCGAATCATAACATAGAAACACTGCGTTTAAAATATTAAAATTCCAAACAGTTTTTAAATAGGCATACGCGAGTTGACAACTATCACCAAATTGTACAAATTTTATGATAAAGAATCCATTGTTGTTCCACCATTTAGTGTTCTTCAATTTATATAATGCAACTTTAAAAATATCTAAGTTAATTTCTGAAATAATAAATTTTGTAGCTAATTCCGATTGCATTGTAATTAAATCATTTAATAAATAACGTTTTATTTTTGTTTCATACTTTTTTAAAGTGTCTGTTTTTGCAAGTTCTAGTAAATACATTGATTGCGATGAAAATTGTAATAAAGAATTATATTTGTAATTGCTCCAATTTCCTAATATAACAATTGGTCCAATATCACTTAGGAAACATTCATCAAATATAGCTTGCTTTAATAAAAATATCAAATGAAAAAGTAAGAAATTATACTTCTAAAAATTTAAGATCTTTTACACTATTGCACTTGCACTACTTACCTTAATATATTCTAATTGTTTTTCTATTATTTGAAAAATATGATCGCCTTTTAAATTTAAATTCTGACATATTGACAATTGTGAAAAGAAATTGAGTTTTATGTAATAGTATAATATATGTTTTGCGTAAACCATACTATAAAATTATAATAAAATAAAAATTGAAAGAGTACATTTTTTAATTTTATTCTTTTTTTTTTCAAAAAACTTATGAAAAAAAAAGTTTGTTAGTGCCAACGTATCTTTTAAGTTATCACGAATTGTAAATTCATTTTAAATTCATAGCTAAAATAATAGGGTAAAACGACTTGTTGTAAATATCGATAACAGCAAATTATTTTTGAACCTATGAATACTTAATTTTTCTGCACAAAATTGTCATCTGTTTCGTATGTAAGTAATTACCTTTAAGACTAATATAATTTTTTTTTTTTTTTGAAATGTAATAACTCATAGATTGTAAAAGCGTGATTTTATTTTGTTTTTACAAAAATCTGAATATGATTCTTTTGTTTTAGATTAATGTCATGGCGATAATTGAATTTGCGTCTGATGGCAGATATGACAAACAATTACATATGCAATTACAGCAAGGTATTTAAATACTTTTATTTGTATTTACTATTAATAATAAGCAATACAAAATATTCTGTGATTTTTAATTATATCTTTACATTTTTCTCCTGCATATAAAATAAGTTGTGAAGAATATTTCTAATCTGCTCTCTAGAAGTTAGAGCGTGAATTTATCCGGATATTCACACCATACCCAAATTCACACCTTATGGGGTAACAATTTTAAAAATTTATTAACAATCACACTTTTCAAAAAATTTTAATTTTTATGTACCTTATGAGGTATACATTTCAAAATTTACCCTTCACAAGCTATGAATTTCAATAATTTTTTTAATTTACACCTCCCAAGGTATGAATTTTGCTTAGGTATGAATTTGTTGGAAGATTCACACCTTAACTTTTAGAGAGTAGATATCTTTAAGTATGATTAAACGTACTTTTTCTTAATGCCAATGTTAATTTCCAGCTCTGAAAGTTTCCGAGAACCATTAAAATTATGTTTCAACTCATTTCAATAATAATTATGAAAATGCTCAACATATATAATAATCCTAAAAAATAAAAAACGTGCCTCGATTGATGCAATGAAATATTTTTAAAAGGCTCCTTTTTTGATTTCTCAAATCTGTATGATTCTAGATCCTTCATATAGTTTAGAAAACCACCTTCAAATGATCTGTGATAAACTCGTTCGAACCGTTGGCGCAATGGCGAATCATCCCTAAAAAGAATCACGCTATATCTGTCGAATGACGTATCCTCTGAAACATACATATTCTCGTCTGCTTTGGACTTCGCAAAACTGCAATCCGTTATGCATGCAATTTTGCCAATGTTGCTGATGCTTTTTTTGATCAAATTCAAACACGCAGGAAAACTCTGAATAGGTATAAATATGCTTTCCAATGGACTGTTGTGATAATACTGCAAATAGTAGATGCTGCCATATACCTTATAACCATGACTGACTAATTCGGATGCGCTTGTAATATGCTCATGCCACATTGGTGCTGTAGTGAAAATTACACTAAACGTGCTTTGCAGAAAAGTGCTAATCAACATGAAAGTAAAGGTAAGCGACATGAAAATAATCTTGAGCAGTTTTGTTTTTGGTCTAGCTCGGATCATTGATGAGCCAATCGCTGCTCGTAGCACATCTAGACCACTATCCATGAAATTTATTTTCAAAAGATATGAAAAAAAACTAGTTACCACTACAAAAAAGCCTATAATGATTAAGCAAACAGGTAGGGGTATTATAATGGCTAACCGTTCACGGATAGATATTTCTTCTTTACTAGTTATGAAGCACAGTCCCATTTTAACTAATAAATTCAGTTCGTTTTTCAACAAACCACGTTGATAATCCCAAGCACTCCGACTTTCAAAAATACCATGCAATACATCTCCTATTACTCCACTTGCAATCCCACTAATGTTGACACCTCCACTCTCCTTGGAAGTAAAATTAATGTATGTTGTGTTAGCATTTAACTTTGTCCAAACCAGTCGTATAATTGCTTTGGAGAATTTAAACATATCTTTTTTAAAAACCAATCCGGCGCGGTTTTCCATGTCGGCATAGTAGATGGTCTCTGCGATCTTTATGGGATAACCCGAAAGATTTTGAGTTTTGTCGAAATCAAGAGCTTTGCATAACAGTTGCATATCTTTATATGCACTTTGATACAGATCGGATCTTGCAAATAAAATTGATACATTATAATTTATAAATAATGTTAGTGGATGCCCATTTTTTTGAGTATAACTACCATTTTCTATCCAGAAATTTGGCGCTGTCACTGAATATGGATTAAATGTGTACATGAGAATACCCAAAAGCGAATCATAACATAAAAACACTGCGTTTAAAATATTAAATTTCCAAACAGTTTTTAAATAGGCATAAGCGAGTTGACAACTATCACTAAATTGTACAAATTTTATGAGAAAGAATCCATTGTGGTTCCACCATTTACTGTTTTTTAATTTATGTAATGCAATCTCAAAAAAATTTATGTTAATTTCTGAAATAATGAATTTTGTTGCTGGTGATGATTTTACTGTGATTACATCCTTTTGATCTACTAAATAACGGTTTATTTTTGTTTTATACTTTTTTAAAGTATCTGTTTTTTCAAGTTCGAGTAAATAAATTGGTTGTGATGACAATTGTAATAAGGAATTATATTTGAGATTACTCCAATTTCCAATCATAACAACTGGTCTAATATCGTTTAGAAAGCATTTTTCAAATATAGCATGCTTGAATGACAATAGTAAAGGAAAAGTTTTTGAATAATCGTTATGAAAATTTAGTGAATTTTATTATGTTACAATTTACCTTGAGAAATTCCGATTGTTGTTGTATTTTTTGAAAAATCTGATTGTTTGGTAAATATGAAGTTGTACTCATTGAAAATTGTAAATAGAGATTTAGTTTATATATGAAACGTAATAACATCCTTCCATACGAATCGCGTAAAATTAAGATAAAATGAATAATTATTTTAAATAAGACACAATAACATTATACGAATGTACAAAAATATCATAATTTTAAATAGTAATAAATAATTATGCAGAATAAAAAATATTTTATGCACGTATTAGAAGATACTAAGCACCCGTTAGAAGATACTATATGACCATATGCGTACTCTTTTTATTTTCTAGCCTCAGTCTTCAAAATTTCTTTTTAATAAATAGTGATAATTATACAAGCTAAAATTTGTATACAATTTATAAGATAAAAATCGGTTTATTATTTCGATTTTGTGTTTAAGATATACAATGACAATAAAGTAATTTTCATGATGGCTACGTGCAACTAATTTTGTAAACTTCCATATTTAATGAGAATAATGATAAACAACAGTGTTCGATATCGAAATTCGATAACTGTAATTTAAATAACATCATACGCTTCCTTTTTTCTATTTATAATATGAAATACTGTGGTAAAAATGATTCCGTGTAATAGCCAGTTAATGTCTTATAAGGTAAGAAATGACCAGAAAATAGTTATTTCATAGTCTGGAATAGTGAAATTTTCAGAAGGGTAAATCTTTATATTTTACGATTTTTCTAGTTTCAAAGAATTTTTCGATTGTATTAATGAATTAGTTAAAGTCGTTTAATACTTATGATATTAACAGAATCTTTCATGTAAAAAGTGAAATAATTTATATATGAGTTTTATAAGCATAGTATGCATTAAAATAAATTATAAAATATTTTTGAACTTATATTAAGATAATTAGAAAATTAAATTGATTCTTCCTTTAGTTAACAGATTTGAAATGAATAGCTGTACATTTTTTCAAAATTATCTTAATTCCTAATAAATGTGTTATTAAAAACACCTTGGTTCGCAAAGATCAAGAAAGAAATTCATTTCTAATACCTCAAAAAATACACGACCTGCGAACGATAAC
>UELX01004794.1:0-16194 GCA_900480035.1 Eupelmus urozonus | reverse complement strand
TAATAGTAGTAATTATGTAGGATTTTTTAAAAAGATTTTAGATTTTATTAATAATTATAATACATAGCGAATAATTTTTTTTTTTTTATATTTTCGGAGCAATTTTTCTCAGAGCGATAAGCGATATTTTTTTTATTGTGAATGAAATCAAAACGAAACTAATATAGGCCTAAATATATTATAAAAGATTTTTTAATCTTATTAGTTTGTCGTCAATATATACGCTAAAAATTAATCATATAAAGATAGTGAAAAACGAATAATTGGCCATTTTTAATTCGTCTATTTTCTACCAGGACACTCTTTTGAAATATCACACTCAGCCATGTTTATTTCGAGTAGGACATTTAAAATCTCATTGTCTCTCTTTTGTATTTCAAATCTCGCCAGTCGTTGAGCCGAGCGTATATAGCACTAGGTAATCGATGCTCGATTTGCATTTGCCAATTGCATTGAATGCCACGCGAAAGCAGGATAACATCCCGTGTCGCCTTTTGATTATTTTACAAAAGTCAGTCAGGCGATTGCAGGCAAATCGACCGGTAACATCGCATTTTATTCCCGATCATCAGCTCAAAACAATTATTTAGAACAAACATCTTTAAACCGTATATTACACTTACACAACGAGTCTAAATTAATAAACTCTTCAACGCGATCTCTCTTATACCACCCTTGCAATTCTCAGTAGCCATTAACGCGTCCACGCATAATCATTCTCTAAAATTCATGAATTTCCTCATCCAGCCCCATCTATCGCTAATTCCCTCGCTCTTTGAATTCTTAACGCGCTCTGCCACTTTCCTCTCTTTCCCTCTCGACGATTTTTTCAACAGACGTCCAAAAACAAAAGCCCGCTCAACGCGCCCGTCCCAAAAATAGCATTCGCGCGCTGCAACGAGCCAGGCTTCCGCGCTCGCCATTACCGAAGATCAAACACGCGGTCCACGAAAAAACAGCGCGCCGTGCGAGCAAAAAAAAGAGAGCTGCAGGCCGAAAAACAGAGAGAAAGAACGGGAGAAGGTAAAACAGGTTGCACAGTCTCGGAGAGCGAAACACAGGGGGAAAGAGCACGCGTGCGTCTCTGTACACATAGTGCAGAGAGAGCGGGATATAGGTCCAAAGTCCGCGAGAGCCCAGTGTATTCGGACAGGGATAGTCGCGACTCTCTCTCGTCGCTCTCGCTCTCGTTGATTGACGATTTGCATAGACAAATAAGTTGGCTCTGATGAGGCTTGGGCTCGCGGTGTTTGCGGAGCAGTCGAATAATTGTTTTCGGCCCCGGCGCCCGCGCGCTACTCCAAAATGGCCGCTCCTCTCGCTCTCGAGTTCCAAATGGCGCTGAATGAAGGGAGTGGGGGGGAGGAAAAAAAAGCGAGCGGCGAAAAGGCCGGCGCACATCGGTGAAAAGAGCAGAGCGCAAACAGTGGCGCAGGACGAGGAGGGAGGAAGGCTTTGGAAAATCGTTTGCATTCGCTCGGCGTTCTACGAAAATTCGAGGGGCTTTTCAATGCCCTTTTTTTCCTGTTGTTCGCGACCTGGTCGGCGCGCGCTCCGATGTTTAAATAAAGCCTTGTCGCCGTCATTTTGCTTGGCTGGCTGGAAAAACACAAAATTATCTTTCGGATGTGAGACTGCCGAACGTTTTTTTTTATCTTGGAGTGTGTCGTATATGAAATTTAGTGACTGGTTGTTGTTTTGCTAAGGAAAACAGATGGTGATTAAATAATCATGCTGTCACCAACGATTTTTTTTGTGATTTATGTAGACACATTTTCGCTCAATATTTGTTGTCTATTCAACATAAGATATACAACTATCAGGAAATTAAAAAAATAAACAAATAAAATTATAATCTATAATTTCATCATTATAATTTTAAAATATTAAAAAAAAATTATTTTGAATGAATCATTGATTGATTAAAAAATAATACAGTCTGTTAACATAAACATATAACGACCGAAATTCAGTCGACCTTAATTTAATTGTAATTATAGTAAAAGCAATTAATTATTCAATTATTTTGATACAGTGCAATGATTTTATTGAAAACACATTGCTTCTGAGTTTACGTTATTTGATTAGAGAAAATTATCAATTCACTATCAAATTGAAATTAAAATTTTGTAAGCTTCGTGTAATTTTGGAGAGTTATAAATGTCGTTATTAATGATAATCGATATATTAAGAGTAATTTTACACTAAATTAACTAAGCGAATAATTTAGATTTTGTAGAGTAAATAAATAAATGCATTTAAAAATATTCAATCTATCATTTGGTTTGGTTCGATCAATTGTTTGTTCGTACTAATAATTTCATTACTTTATTATGGTTAATTGATAATGAAAATAATTATTTATCACAATAATTTCGTAAAGTCAATAAAGAATTTATATAAATAAATAACTACTGGTTTCTTACAATGATTTCACTAAAAAATATTTTTCTTTTTAATAACAATTTAATGTATAAAAATAAACCGACCTCAGTCCGTTTTTTTCGGTTTTAGTAAGTATCTATCTCTATAATATGTGTGTAAATAACAATTATTACTATAATTAATCTAACAATCCCATTTTTCAGCATTATCTAAACAGCCTTATTATTCCAGCTCCGTCGCGCAAGCTCTCGATTAAATGCCAAAATAAACGTCACAACCGAGCCCCATCAGACGACTGATCCCGGCGTGTACACCGCCAAAGAGAGAAACCAAGGGAGGGAGACAGATAGCGAGAGAGGGACGCGTATACATCCTAAATAAGCGAGGAGAGCGTGCGTCGCGTGATAGCGGAAGGCGCGCGCCCGCTCACAATGCACTAATGCGACACATTGTTCGGCTCGGGGGAAAAATTGGCCCTCGTTACGCGTTACAATAGGCGCGCGCTCGGCGGCGTCGACTGCTCTTCTAGCTGTGTGTCTGTGTGTGTGTACGGCTTCGGGGGTGGCAACGGCAGAGCAAACCTCGCTCTTTGCCCGCGTCTCTGCGTGTGTTTCAAGTTAGCCGGGAAAGATACGGGGAGGATGAGAAGATGCGCAAACATATGTACGCGGCCCTCTGTTTCGAAGCGAGCTTATTATGCTGGGTTAAAGGCAAGCGCTCGCGCTCTGCTTTCAGAGATAGGATGACTTTTGAGAAAATAATTGGCGGAAGCATAATTTGAGGGTTTGTTGAATTGGCTGCTGGGAGAAATTGTTTTCGTTTTGAAAAATTTAGTTGGGTTTGGGGCTGTCATTGGTCTGCCAAAGCTTTAATTAAAGTTGCTGAAAAGTTTTATGATAACTTATTGTATTATATGTATTTTAATCAATTTATTATTTAAGAAGATATCAAAGTTTTATGAGGCTAATGTGACTGTCATACTTATACCGGTAAAGTTTCTATGAATAAAATATTAATTAATACTATACATAGTTTTATTACGATTTAAATTAACGATTATGAATCTACTGTCTTATCATTTTTATTTTTACCTTAAAATAAAAAGATAAATAAACTTTATTTTAATATTGTGTATTTTCGCCCTTCATTGTTTAGTTTAAAATATATGAAATTTTTAATCTTGTAGGGTCAGGAAAATTAGAAAAAATATATTCTAATTTTTTGTAGAACAGTAACGTTCTGTCGCCGATGTCATCAATTACAAAATTAATACATTTTTAATTAGTCAAATAAAATACTTCGAGCTTCTAGCTTTAGAGTTATGAATTAAAGATCATGTGTCGATTATCGAAATATTCTATTTGACTAATTAACTATATGTGTTAATTTAATAATTAAAAACATGGGCGATAACCCGATGAGGCCCGTGCACTATGCTGTCGAATCGTGAAAGTTCTACAAAGATTAGAATATATTTTTTTTAATTTTACTGACCCTGTAAGATAAAAAAACTTTACATATTTTAAAACCAATAAATTCTTTTCTGCTAATAATATTTTGTGTCCGACCTTATCCGGTTATTTCTACTGTCCCTTTGTTTTGACTTTTTAAACATAAAATTCAAAGAATTTGAAGAATTAAAAACTAAAATATTACGTATTACTACTAATAATTAATTCTAAAATTGAATTTTTTTAATGAATATTTTTCTTAAGTAACGTTTAAACAGTAAAGAATCTAAGTATAAAATAATTTTTCAGTATTAAATTTTCACAAAATAATATGGTCTGTTCTTTGATGAAAAACCGCCTTTATCGATACGCTTCAGATCTCCATATTCACTAAGCTCTCCATTTACAATTATTACAATTCTAATTATCGGAAATCAGTATCGATCGGTAGCGGCCTCGTTCACCCCCCGCACGCACACCAGACGAAACAACCACAAAATTGATAATGCATACCAGCGGCAAAGGAAAATTTTTCAGCTCGCTTTCCTTTTACCAAGTCGCCCGAGGCGCTGAGCCCGCGCGCGCCTGCGAATCAAGACAAATCAACGTGCATGAAGCAATTAACGGTCCATCAATCATCCGTACTCCCATGCGCATACAGCGAGCGAGCCCCCCGCAGGGCCAGTATAGCAGTAACAGCAGCAGTACCAAAGGCAAAGAGTTAAAAAGATCGGCGCAAAAAAAATTGAGGGGTGGGCGGGGGCGGAGCGAGCTCGTACCGACTTTTGCCGGGAATAGAAATACCATTAAAAGCTAGTTCGGATGGAAAATAACGCGCCGCGATCTTTTGTATTCTTCGGCGCGATTTGTTTTTGCTCGCTTTGGACTGATACGCTCCGCGCGGGATTATGTTTTTATCTTTTTCTCCGGACGGAGGCCAAGAGTGGTGGGAATATTTATTTTTAGCTTCTCGCTGGAGAATTGAATAATTGATTGATGAATGAAAAGTCTCGGTAAAGGCTGCTATCAATTTGTGCGTTTGATTTTTTCGAAAAAGAGGTTTATGAATGTTTGCTACTGTAGCTTTGGACGTACGGAAAGTATTCGTTATATTCCTGAAATATTTAAATATAATGCAAAAATTTCTGCACATTGATTTATATAAAGTAGATATTGCATAAAATTGATGCATATTTTATGCATATGCATTAAAATGTTCGAACTTATGACTGTAAAATTTAAAAATTAATTTTTTTTATGCAAAATTGAACTAGAGTTTAAATATTTTAATTTATAAAATTTGTATAATTGTAGAATTCATAGGTGAGTTACTTATTCAAGAACAAAAAACGAAAAAACATTAATATGTCCGAGAATTACATATTTACATATCAATATTATTAAATATATAAGTTGAAAAACTACATAAAATCGACAAAGAAATTTTGCTCTAACCAACTTTTGTTTGAACGAACATTATTTTCATTTCTAGGAAACGAAACGTTTGATGTACTTTTTATAATTTTATTTTATCTACTTACTTACCATCGCTGTATAAGAGCATTTGAAATAAAATAGGTTTGCATTATTTACCTGGAACAAAAAAATAACACAAATTTAAAAAATAAGTATAATTAAGACTGATGGTAATTAGTGTTACTTAAAAATTTATAATTAATCTAAAAAATAATTGTTTACAATCCGATAGAAATTCAATTAAAGTTATTGTGCGAAAGTTTCAGAATTTAATAGTTCATTGATCAAGGCCAAAATAGATATTTAAAATGTATAAAAATACTATTTATTGAACAACAAAGTTTCAAGGTTACTTATATCGGCTCTATCAAGTTTCAAAAGTACTGTAATATTCTAAAGTGTATGAAAATCAGTAGCTGGCACGTTTTTCCTATTAATAAAAAAACATTTTTTATTTTTAAAAATGTAATAATAGGTTCGAAATAAGTATACTTTGTGGCCTATTATTTTCTAACGTGTATCTTTTACAAAAATATCTGCTTGAGTCGAATATTAAAAAAGGCTTTTCAAATATTCACATTATGACGTAATACTATAAGTCAGAAATTAAGGACGAGAGAAGGGAAGTGAAATCGACGAAATAGCTCGAGATAATGAGAGAAAATGTATACTTCGTTTCTTCAGAATGCCTGAAAATATTGTATACCGTTTCGATGCACGAACTACCGACTAATCGACAATCGATGAGGAATTTCCAAGCACCACGTTCTAATAGTTATTAGCGCTTCATAATAGCGGATAATCTAAGTAAATGAGTTTTTCCTTTAAATTCTACATAACGACGTGCTCATAATTTTTTTATTCATGTTCTAATGTTTTACTTCTCGTTAGGTAGATTATTAAATTTTTATTTGATTATTTGGAATATTGGTGGTTACGTAAAATAAAAAATAATTTTAATAAGATCCCAGTTTGATATGGATCTTTAATAAAAAATAAGTACAGGCATTATGGTAATAAATAATGTTAAAATATAATCAATTTACTTGTAATACTTGTAAAATGTAAATACCCTGCCGAAATTAAAAAAGATTTTTATCAAATTTATTAGAGTATTGTAGGCGGAATAACCATGCTGCCACCTTCAGTGATACTTTCTGAAACGATTGGTACTAAAGGCCAATGTCGGTAAAGTAGAATATTTTAATATTTCTATTATTGTCGCGATATTGAAAATCATTGCATTAAAACGACACTTTATTATAAAAAACCACAATTTATGTTCATTTTGTTTTGCGATAATTTTCATTTGCAATACTATATATTATTCCGCGTTATTCGAATTAAATTATATGTAATATAATGTACTGATGCTATTAATCAAAATTGTACTTTTTCATATTGTATAACACACTTTGTTAATTTCTTGTCACTATAACAAACTTATCAACAAATAGTCAAACCATAAACATTCCCAAAAATCTTCAACTCATGCCCAAACTATTTCAACTATTAAACCCAACAATTTATAAACTATCCATATCATCCAACAATCCTCCCATCCTAATACCCGTTCCATCTCTTCTCCGCTCCCCAACCTTGAAAACGATCTCAGAGTCCCTCGCAAATCACCCGCGTCTCCTCAGATTTATAAATAATTTCGCGCCTCCATTCACGAATTTGAATTTGTCGCGCGAATCCGCGCGGCTTTGCATGTCATTTTCCATTATATAAGTTCCCCTCCTCCCACGGCCATATACATATATCGGCGAGCCAACGTGAATTACAATTTTCGGCTGGATCCCGACGAGCGATTTTCGCCGGGGCGGCGGCGCGTCGTTTTCCGGCTATTGTTTTGCAAATTCGATTTCGGCACGGCGCAACTATGCAGGATGAAAAAAAAAGGCGCGAATTCCCAGGCCTGAACGTCGTGATTTCTCTGCCATACAGCTGGCTGTTTTTTTTTTCGGCGTTTAGATTTGTCTCTCGTTCCGAGCTTTGCAAATGTAGAATAATATTCGCCAGTTGCTTTTCTACTGCCGGTTATGAATGCGTAACGAACGCTATATAAAAATATTTTTGCTCGTGTGAATAATCGTTTGACAGAGTGATTTTATAGCTTTCGTTAGTTCTAAACAAAATATTGATATATGGTCGTAAACAAATAATTTATTAATATGAAAAAATTATTATTTCTAATCTAAGTGATACTATCTCATTACTAAACTCAAACCCTATCGTTAATAATTCACCGACCTACTTTCAATAACCGTCTTACTTTCATCCTACTTTAAACCATCCCAAGTATAAACTAAATCAATATCAATCACCGCAAATTACAACGAACAGTCCCCCGCACCTCGCGCCTTTTCTATTTAACCAACACTCCGGCGAGCTCTCCGCGAAAGCCGACCAACAGGTGCATAAATTAACAGGCTCGTACACTCGTCGAGCTCAAAAGGGGCGTAAGATAATGCGCAGGTGGCAGCGAGAATGCATGCAAAGATCACTCTTAGATCGGCGAGTGGATGAGTTCATGTACGCGCTGAGCTCTCGAGACGTCGGCAGTCGACTTACACGACGACGACACTTGAGGGCCTTCCTCCGCTTAAATCAATAGGTACACGAGCATACGCAGGGCTGCCTGCGCGCGCCTGGCCATTTATTTTCAAGAGAGACACGCGGAGAGAGGCTTAAATATATGCGCGTAGTCGGGAGCTGCTCTTTGCTTTGGCAGTCGCGACCAGACAATGTTTTGCAGGGGATTAAGCCGGGGATATGCCCTGGTGACGTTGCGGGTTAAGTGTGGATGATCTTTTATGAAGTGGATTGTTTGGTCGAGAGGGTGGAGGACGTTGGCGGAATTTTTATTAGGTTGGGTTCATGAATAGCGTGGTGGGGTTTGTTTGGTGTTGGGTTAATAAGAGTAAATTTTTGGAGATACTCGTGGTTTCTGAAGATGTTCACGGTGTCGAAAACTTGTCAAATGAATTTAAAATTCTAATCTATGATTTTGGTAAATGTTCTTAGAATTAACATATCATTTTTGCTAAATGATTTTTTTCTAACATTTTAAACAATTTAAAATCGTTTTACTTTTTTTATCTACTTAACCACACATTTTTGAGCCCTATGGTTCATCAATTTAAAAAATGTTTAAAATACTCCTTGAAAATAGTCCTCCAGATTCTACAAATTATTATTATATTTTTTGTATATAATGTTTAAAAAAAAAAGACATTAATGTAAAATTAAATAGACATACTTTTAATTTAAATCAGTAGTAATCAAGTATTTAAAAATGAATACTTTGTAAAAAATAAAGTTTACCTATTAATTTTTTTTTTTATTTCAATAAGAAACCACGGTGTCCTTAATATTTATAAAAGCAAAAATTCAATTCAATTAATTTCATTATTCTAATAACAATGGAGAATAATAGGATAATATGTTTTATAATGTGGGCTAAAAAATCATTTCGCAAAATTTTGAAAGCCCCAAAAGTATTCTTGAGGTACTTTGATTTTACTCTTGATCAGACAAGCCCTTCAGTAGAGTCATACCGAGATAAGACAGACATCTTGAATATAATATGCAAATAAGAAGATTATAAGAATCATTCTGAGGCAATATTTGTTTAAACATAATTTATTTCATTTACACGAACGTTATTTTCCTTAAATAGATCCCTAAATTTACATAAAGTGTATAAATAATCTTAGAAGACGACTGCAGATTTTTCAAAGTTTCATCACTTTCTAGATCAGGTGACATCTTGCTTCGGTCTTTTCATTTCTCCAGAAACAGCAGCGACGAGCGCATAGAATAATAACTTTAAACGATCGCCCCAACGAAGCAGAGCCACAACTTTGTTCATTAGTCCAACAATTAGCGGCTCCCGATGACGCGGGCAACTTTTAATTTTCCGTGTCGCGCGCGCGCGCGCCGGACGTGCTTTTTCTTTGTCCGCGAATGTTTCGAGGCTCTTGTTTTATGTACATCGTACGCCCTAAAGTTCTTCTTATCCTTGGAAAAAACAGCTGCTGCTCGCGATATCTGCCTAGGTACAGGTGTTGTCGTTGTCCCGATTATTAAATCTTTGCCGGACGCGGGCACCAAAAGGTAAATGTTACAAGAAAAAGTTGAGAAAATTTTGAAGAAAAAAGATACGATCCTTAAGTCCTACAGATATTAAAAGTTTTGTAATTAATGTAAAAAAAATAAAAATTATGGAAGTTTTTGTGAGGATTTAGTGACTCTTGTGTATGTAACCAGGCTATTTAAATGTATTGTAAAATATGGTATAAGTACAACTTACATTCTGAAAAAAATACTTAAATAGTATAACATATTAATTTATTATATTTACCAATTGCCTTGGGTATCCAGAATCTTACTGATTAATTGGTAAAGGTCAACACTACCGTTGTAAATATAACAAAAAAAATTTGTAGCAGCAACAAGCATTTTCCCAGTGTAACGTAAAAGTTCATGACTTATGTTATGTATTTTTGAGTACTTGTAATTATTGAAGGATGTGTTATGTGAATGATCACGGTATCGTTTTGTTTATCCATCTGGGTCACTCTATTTCATTACATTCATTGTTGTATGCATGTCACACTCATATAGGTTTATTAAACGTCTGATATACACACGTTCCGCGTTTCATTCTATTTTTACATTTTATTTACATCAGCGTCAAGTATCGATTAGAGATTATCAGCGCCCGCCTAAGTAAACTTTGAAATAACATTACTCAAGCCAATACCTCATTCGAATGAAGAAATTACCGTAAAACGTCCTCTCTCCCTCTTGTTTCATCCATTACAATATTCTATTGATGCGGCAACATAGACTGCAGCGTGCATAAAATAACTCTTAAAGCCGGGGCATTAAACCGGGCAGTAATAACCAACAATAAGTTGGAAAAGCAGCTTACCGATACCTGCGCGCTAAACTCGCGAAAATCAATACAACGCGCGACAAAGTCCCTGCGCGAAACAACTCATCCGTCGGCGCATAAATCCTATTAAACAATCTCTCGGCTCTCGCTCTCAGCAAATTAATTTCCCCACGCACCTGAGACGCGAGCGCGCCCTATCCTTTTTCCACTTAAAAGTCGGCTCGCGCTTCCGGAGGAGCGTTTTTGCGCCGGACAGGTTAAATCGACAGGTGCCACCGCAGCGCGGCAAGGAAAACCGCGTCGCAAAGAGAGAGAGGGAGAGGGCAAACCGCCGGACGGACGTCGGCTTTGCGTACACCGCAAGGCTTAGAGTTAATATTCTCCGATCGCGAGGAAGTTACTTTTTCGATGTTAATGTTCGAGAAGGAGGGGGGCGGAAGAAGGCATGAGCTTATTTAATGAACTGTTTTTTGTGAAAGAATTTTAGTACTAATCATTTAGAATTACTAATTGGGTTTTTATAATTTCTGTTCAAGATTGAGTTTTTTGAAGAAAATTAACAATAACAGCTATTTTACGAGAAAATTCGCGGATGTATCAACACTTGCACGAAAAAAGTGTGTATTACTTTTCTATAGAATTTGCTTGGGAGAGAGTTTGGTAATGCTGTGGAGCAAGTAACGATAATCAAATTTCTTTTCAGAAAATTACACATTTAAATGTTCTTTGAATATTCAATAACACAGCGATACTTCAAATTCTATTTTTGACGTAATTTTTATTAAAAGATAAACAGTGTAGAATTTACGTAAAAATATCTGGAATTCCAGTTGCAATGTACTTTTGACCTTCCTTCTCTTTCAAAAACATTGAAAACATTTTTGAATTTTCAGTTATACAAAACAAGAGTGCCAGATTTTCAAAGTCTTTATAAAAAAATTGCGTGAAAATTTTGTACACAACTCTTTGTATAAAATAATCGAGGAACAAATTTTAAAGAAATTCAGAAAATATGTATTTACAGAAACAATTTTTGATCCATTCATTATACATCTGCTATGTGAAATACGGATCATATCTCGATCGACAATGTCAAAGACACAGAGTAAACTTCAAAATTCTGAATAAATTTTTAATTTATCACTTAATTTACCTTAAAAAGCTCGGTACACCTCTATAATTCAAGCTTTAAATTAGGTCGATCACGTCTCCGTATCACTAACGAGAAAACAATGTTGGCAAAAGCCTCGAGCAGGTGCATTTCGACTGTTATTAATTAACAATCTCTCGACGCGCGCTCGAATCTATCGAGCGCTTTGCACATCTAGCCGCTGACACGTTTACCCAGGCACTCGCCATTATTAATCAGGCAAAACGCGCGTGTGCCCCGTCGCCTTAGCAACAACATCGTAGACGGCTCTCGAGCAACGATACATCCTTCGGTTCTGTATTTAAAGCAGCCCCGCAGCTTTGACGCCACATGCCTCTCTGAGCCTTTGTCGAGCGTGTTTAATTACAGCGTCGGAGAAAAGCGTTAGCCAAGTGCCCGGGACTCGCTCGAATTCTGTTATTTGATCCCTCGATTAACGCGTCGAACGATCCTGACTCTTTGCCGATGAAAGCGCAGTGGAGTAACGGATCACTTATCCTGGGCTAAATTAACTTTTGGCGTCTGGCTTTTGTTAACATTTTTAGCGTTGGATTTATAACTTTCGATCTTTTAGCGGAGAAAGATTTAATTAAGTATTACAGTTATATTAGGTTTAAATAGATATTTTATGTGCAATCAGAAAGGATCACTAGGTGACCTAATATAAACATTATTTTGATTTTTTTAGACTTAAAAATGACCATCACCAATTTAAATTTGAAAAAATATAAAATACGTGAATTTAAGGTAAGAGACGTATTCTAGAAATATGACTGAGTTTTTCAATTTGAAAATTCCCATTTTTGGCTTCAAAAATGAAAAATGGAAAAAATATTTCTATAAAACATGTATTTTAATTATGATTCAAAACGAATTTTTGATTTAGAGGTAAAAACAATCACATTTTTAGTAAACCAAAATGTAGAGAATGTACGTTCCATAACAATAATCCAAAGTAATATTGATCGAGATTTTTATAAACATTAATTTAAATTAAAAATTTTAACATGGGCTTAACATCAATTCTATGATACATAAAATAAATATTAATATGAATTTGAGTAATATTTTTAAATTGGCCCGCGATATTACCCGTAAACAGTTCCCAGTTTTCTTTAATTCATTAATTTACGTTGAAATTCAAATGAAAGCGCATATCGGAATTTGAATAAACAGCTCGCCCACGCGCACTGCAACTTTGAATAATCGAACTCTTGAATATGAACCAAAGTGGTCGTGAAATCGTAAAATAACATTTTTTTTCCTCCCCGATACACCGGCGCTCGCTCCGCATTGTTTCGCGCCAAATAAAATGCAAATCCGCCCTGAATAAGATCATTACGACAAAGATCATTCGTTCGTCCTGCTCGCAGCAACAATGTGTTTTCGTTGGCTCGCGCGTGCGTGCGACAATGGCCCGGCTAACAACGGGCTGATCAGGTTCGATACGCGTCGATGCACACCCGAGCCCATTGTGCAGTCCGTCCTTTTTTTTTCGAGTCAACAGTATTTTCATTTCGCTTTTAAACAGCGCCTATTGACCGTAAATGATTGCTTTTCGAAGGAGCGCAGTGGAAATCAACACTGATGCCTGCGCGATTCGAATTTTTGCAGAATTTACGTGGGTGGGGAGAAGTAATTGTCGACGTCCGTTTATCCTAGATTTATTATGTCAAGTGTACAATTTTATGAAGTATGTACGTTCTTTTTTGTGAATGTATCTCGATGATGTTGTAAATTGTAAAGTTTGACGAGTGAACGGCTCGTTGTAAATCCGATCTGGCTTTATTGTTTTATTCCACAATGCTTTAATTTAAACAAAAAGCAATGATATTGCGCGTATGTTGAAATATTATATTGAAATCTGACAATAAACGGAAGTAATTGCAGTAAAATTACAATTAAATTGTAAATTGATCAACGAAATAATTTTCGAGTAGGCTATATATTAAATAACATTAAATTATATATAAAATTTAGAATTTGTAATAATATATTACCATATTGAAAGCAATTATTCATTTATAGTATGTTTATCTTCATTGAATAATTAATCATGCAATATTATTAATTTATTAAATTTATTAAACTATTGTATAATTTTATAAGATTTCAATAATTTTTAAATACAATTTTGCAAGAACATTAAGCTTATAATACTATTACATTAATAGAATCGAATAAAACACAAAACGCTAATGCATCACACCCCATGCGCACTATCTTTAAAAGAAACAAAGTTGCGATGCGTCTCATTGTAGAACGAAAACAAGAGCCAAAAGTTTTGACGAGTTTTCACCTGCTGCCGTAAAGTAGTACGGGCGCTATCTGAAGCCTCGCAGAGTCTAGTTCATAAATAAACGTTGAGTGTTCTCCTTGTAAAAAAGAAGCTCGTGACGGAGGGTTGCAATCACGGGAAGTGGTTCAGTTTACCGAAGTTTTGTTAATCTTTGGCATTTTCTTTTGGAGGAGTCATTTTCAATTTATTTTTGGTGTCTCGAATAAAAAGCTCTGTGACAGATATCTTTTGGTTTCGAATTTTTGGTTATTTCTAATCTATTTGAGACTTTTGATTAAAGAAATATCCTCGCGATAATGCTTATCTATATGAATATGTGTATGTGTATATATTTTTATAATTAATTTTTTAATTCATATTACGCAATTTGATATTCATATTAACTTCTTTAATAAGCTACAAAAATTCAACTTTTTATACATAATGCAGTCCCAGAAAAAAGTAATATATTACAAAGACATGTATTCTTATGCTTTTGAATCGAATTATCTTGCTGACACTAATTCCTGGAGCGTAATTGCACTATAAATATAATAAATTAAATTTTCATGAGTTCATTTATTAATTTTTGATAATATATCCCTTAGAAATAAAATATTTTTATCATCTATTAAAGTTACAAATACAATGCTTCTAAACATTCTAAATTTGTAATAGTTGTAATAGAAATATAAGGGTTAACTCATCAACGTTACATTAGATCTAAAAATAAATTATTAATGTTTAATACATTCAAGCTTTCTACGTCAATATTTTATTTAACATATTATCGGACCGAAAGTTACTCAACAATTCTATCGCAAAAACAACATCTATAAATTTATCAAAACGAAGTTACTCCATACGCCAAGTGAATTATTTGCCAAACTCAGCTTATTTCTCATGAATAACAAAATAATATACAATTCCCCGCCGAAAATTTCAAAAAGCATTAAATTTCTGTTCTCGCGAGTATTGCAGTAGCTGCAGTGACGCACAACGTGCATGCACCACACTGAGCCTGGAATCGCCCCGCATAAAACTGTAATTATTACGAGATTATACCATTTAACAAGCCTGAATACATGCATAATAACGTTATTACGTATCGAACGAGCCTACGTTGGAGGAAGGGGCAATTTCACTCGCGCTTGGAGCTTACTACACGGCTGCGCGAGCACGTGAACTAATTCATCGAGCTTTAATAATTAACTGCTCTAAATCTAATAGTGCTGGTCTTGATATTGAATTTAGATGATTTTGCTTTTGTTTTGGAGTTAATAATGGTTTACTTGATTTGTTACAACTAATTAAATGTTAATGCTGTATTAACTAAGGATGTAAAAAGTAATTTATCTTTAGTTAGAAAGCTCATTTACTAATTTTTATTAGAGCTATAAAAATAACTGCTCAAGAATTCAAATTGCTAAATAACAAAGAACAGAATTCGTGAAGTAAAAAGAAATTTTCTAAAAAAATTTTAAAAAACGTTTTCGAGTATTAAGAATTAAAACAAGAATATTTTTATAAAATTGTCTATATATTTCTTTATGAATGCGAATGAGTATGACCGGATGTGGATGTCTATATATATGGATACATCATACATTCGTATGTGTCTATTAATACATGCGCCAGGTGTGTGTGTGTACGTGCGAGTGCAACAACAGTGCTCGAATTTAACTAGTCGTTACTGATGCATATAATACATGAGTATTAAGAGCTATAGTACTAAAATAAGGGATCCCAATATTGATTGGTTCTGATCTAATTTTTGGCCGTTAAGAGAACGTCAGCTCTAAAGTATCTGGACTAGTAAAAACTATTTAATTATGTTTTTGAAATTAGTATAATTTTAAACAAATTTAGAAAATTTTAAAAAATATAAGGATGTTTAATTGGATTTTCTATACCAAGATGTACGTCGGACAAAGTCACAATCTTGGCCGAGAACGAGTGAAATTCGCCGAAATAGGAAAAAGATTCATAAGGTAACAAAGCCTGCATCGACTAATTCCTACATAATTGAAGGAAGGTCAGATCTATCACCATCAAATCAACACTGCCATCTACCAAACAGAAAATTTAAGATTTGTACGTTAAGAAACATCATTACTAATTAAGTAATAAAAAAAGTTAAGTAAAATTTTGGGTTTATGAATATAAAAATGCTTCATTGTACAAATAATGAGAAAGAAGCAAAAAAAAAAAATAAAATTGAAACTCATCGTGAGTTAAATTTATTAACAAATATTTTAAACTATAAAAACGCTATTTTTCAAACCTTTTTTATTTAGTCTAGAAAAAACTTGTATGTATCTGTAATTACATAAAATTAAACTAGAAGAGAAAAGCTTTAATTTGCTTTTTACATTAAAATATTCTACGTCACTCAAAAATTATAACAGTTTAAAGTGCAACATCGAAAATGTACCAAAACTATAATTCCAATTTTACTCGTTATTTTACACCTTTTTTATCCCTAACTGCAAACTGTTATAACTTTTAAAGGAAGAAGAATATTTTAATTCTGCAAAAAGCAAATGAA
>UELX01004793.1:0-16194 GCA_900480035.1 Eupelmus urozonus | reverse complement strand
CACTCCTTCGATCATAATTTTTCGGCTCTCGCGGCATAAAATACGGTTCGACACTAGGGCGTAAGTCGATCTTTAGCTCCCTCGAATTTTCTCCCTTGCTTCGCTCGGTTGAAAAACCTCTCGGGAGCTAAATAATCGACTTCCGCCCCCGTATCGAAATGTACTAATTTTTCCCGAACTTCAATAATCACAACCCATCAGCTATTTCCGGCTCTTTACCGTAACGACCTTACACACTATCGAAGTTACTGCGAAATTTAAGAAACAGCCAATTCTTTTCTTGAGTCGTTTTTTTCTCTTTTATTCGCTTTTGAGACGCGACAGATATACGCGTGAGAAAAGAGAGAATCTTTTCATCTTTTTGATGCTCGCGTATCGAGTGATATATCGATTTACGAGCTCTATTCAACTTATTTAATTTGAGAGACGCGCACGCATTGTGCAACATTCGCCGAGAATACGCTTTCTTGAATTTTATCTGGAAACTCAATGGAAATGTCCCTTGTGCTAGCGCTACTTGACTCTATAAGAGAAAAGAGCTGAAACACGAGTTTTTTTCATTCTTTCGAAAATTGCGATATTGGTAGTGGTTTTCAAAGCAACACAAATGCTTGCTAAATTGAAATTTTTAATTATTCTTTATATATATTATTCGTTGGATATATAATTATATACAATGCCGAGTTAAGCAAAAAGTGGTAAATCTTTATTCTGAATTTTCATTTTAGTTATAAATAACCGAGGGATTAAAAAGTACTAAAGATTGTCGCAAGTTCATTCCATAGATTATTTTTATAATTTTCCGAGGCTATAATCTCGCAACAAAGTTCTCTTCTTTTCTGCGTTTTCTTTGCCTTTATAATAGCTATAAATCATTTTTTTCAAAAGTGTCAGCGGCTATACGGTATATGTAAACCTCGCTAATACCTATACATAGAGATACCTTTCAAAAGAGGCATTTATAAGTTTAATAACTTTACTTTAAAAAGCCCTTTCTTTGCAGAAATCTTGTGCTATTATTTTTTCCCTGAAGTATACGGCAGCCGTAAAACAAAGTTGTTATTTTTCCTAAAAAAATATAAAGTTTTCCAACAACAATTGTTGAATTTAATCGCTTCTTACTTTTCTTGTTTATTGCTACAAAAGTAAGCGTCCAACAATCGCTTTCTTTGTTGCTACAATAATTAGTGTTCTCACAATTAGATCAAAATCAACGCGTATACTTTTTGAGCTTTTCCAGCAGGCAAAGAATAAGAATTCTTTGCTTATATACTACCTTTCTGTTATCATATATCTTGATAATGAAATCCTATTTGGTATTATATGGTATAGCCTGTATTAAAACTGTCGACGTATAAAAGCCTTCATTAAACTCTCCTCTTCGACCAATCAATCTGTGATATTTTTTTATACTTATTACTTCTCGAACCAATTATAAAATCAATTATCATTGTCAACACAAGCCACAGCGATAATCCACTGGCCCGCTCGAACGTACGAATCAAAGCCTTTGGCACTAAACAGCAATTAGTCTAATGTGTAAATATTCAACAGTGCTTAAATAAGCAAACGCACGCGAGCTCGCTCCTCAAACGATCTCTCTCTCTCTCTCTCTCTCTCGCTCCCTCTCTCTCTCTCTCATTATTAAAGACCAATAAGCGCGATGAATAATTAAAATAGGAGCTCCTTTTTGAACAATAAGCAATACGAGGGGTACGCGAATATATGTGTTTGTATGAATTATACGTTTGTAAATGGTACCGTTTTGCAACATAAGAGCGGCCGTGTTTTTGCGTGGCTTAATATCCAGAAAAAAACGTGGCTAAAGAGAAATAAATTTTTTATGAGATTCAAATTTATATAGGCATTAAAAGCTTCATAGGTACATGTGCAGAGAATTAAAAGTGCTTTTTGGGTCGCAGCTGGTGGTTTATTGCTTTTCCCTGTTTTTCATTAGTAAAAGTTTAAATTACCAAAGATTTTTTCACATTTAATTAATGTGATTTTTATAAGAAACTTCGAATATATTTATTAACAAAGTGCGTGTGCGTGTGTGTGTGCGCGTGTACGTGTGTGAGTGCGCGTGTGCGTGTGTGTGTGCGCGTGTGTATATAAGAGAGCGTATACAAAAAATAATGATCTTTGAAAATTATTTTACGATTTGGCCAATGTAATAGATTGAAAATTATTATTTTTTTTTTTTTCATCTCAACTTTTTTTAAACAATTTATTATGTTGCTACTTAGAATATTCACGTTAATAAACTGCGATTGAATGTAGTTCGAAATGAAAGCTTTTCTGAAGTTGCACCTTTTATTATATTATTGAATTAGTAATTAAATAGCTTCACAGCTGCAAATATGTAGATCTAGCTGTTTCAATAGTAAATCATAATAAGATGTAATTCAAGTTTTCAAATTCGAGAATCGGTGACGACAAGCCATTCTCGAAATTAAATATATCAAAATTATATAAAGTTTCAAACGTGTGTCTCGAAATTTTCACGGTTACAGAGTAAAAACTAGCATTTCCAGGAAAAAGTATTATTTTAACCTAATTTAATTTCTGATTCACGAAACGCGCTCGTATGCTCCGAGCTTTTCGATGTAATAAATGCGCCCTCCTCTCTCTCTTAAGAGAAATTTCTCTCTCTTTTCCTCTCTTTCCTCTTTTTTGCTGTGTACGGCAGAAAGTATAAGGCGGAAAATTCATGCAGCTGTGAGCGCGAAAAGAATGGCAGCCAGAGTACGACGCGTGGAAAAACAAATCTCGTAAAGTTTATGAAATTACGTATTTTTCAGAGAAGTTGCCAAGAACAAGAAGGCCGCGCATATGTAACTGATTGTATGAAGGCAAAAATTTCACGATGCCGAGCTCAAGAGGCTTTTGCACGGACATTTTCATCTGGAATATTTTGAAAAAATTTTATTTATATCACGGCTCTTATGTCATTTTTCATGAAACGGAAAAATCTCTTTTCCTCAGCTGTGAGAATTAGTTTAGCTTTTCAATGAATCGATGTATTTCAAAAAGAAATCAACTTGGTAGTATATATGTATATCCAAATTATAATACATTTTATAAATTTAAACGTTACGGTGAGTATTTGTTCGCTTTCGAGTTAAAATGCACATTTTACCGGGTATGATTTATTAATAGTATAGTATTAGATGCAAGTCGGTTAGACATAAAAAAAGCTAATCCGTTCAAGATAATACCCAAAACAATCCTATTTGTGTCAATAGTTTTTTATTTATACAACTAATGAGTTTAAGCAAAATTAGTTTTTCATGAGCAAAGTATTAGATTTCAACTCGTTTCTTCAATTCAATTACTCAGAAACACGAAAAGTTGACTACTTAATTTAATTTGTACGGGAAGCAACAGATATGAATATATATATAGGGAAAGTTTTTTTCAGTTAATTTCTTCATTTTAAACTTTACTTATTTGATATTTAGTTATAAAAACAAAGTCATGGGCAAATCTTACTTAATATTATAGTATAATTACATTACATTGTAATAATGAAATTTAGTGAAATTTCCTCCGAGGAATCTACTTTTTTTCGCAGCGGGATGGTTAAAAGTAGTAGTTTTTGCGGGAGGAGAGATAGAAAGTGCTAGTCTTTGCGAGAGGAAGCTAAATGTACTAGATTTCGCAGGAAAGGTGCGACACCACTTAGTTTTCGTGGGAAATTTGAAGTATCTTAGTCTTTGCCGGGAATTGGAAAAGTACTAGCTTTCGTTAGAAGAGACGATATATATGTATGTATTGAATCATACTGTTCACTGGTAATATCTCTTACAAGAAGGTTAAAAATTTGGAAATCAAGAAAACTTTGAATGTTATTAATTTTAGATTTTATAACAACAAATTCTATAGAGCGCAGTAGCTGTATATTATCGTAGCTGATTTTAAATTGAATCCATGGAACGATATGGTTAAAATTACGGTTATACATAGGCGAGTTTAATCGTTTTGCGCGTTAAACTGAACCGTACTCATAACGCTCGAAATCACATTACAAACTCATGCATATTCAGCGCAATATAATAGCATCGAAGCATTTTCATAACCTTGGTCGAACACAGCAACAAACAGATTAAACGAAATATAGCCTTTTTCCCTTAATCAACAATATTGAGCTTCTGCGCTTATAATCAAATATATTTTCAAATATATTTTTGCAAAAACTCAAAGAAACATAAATGTTAGATATACGACAGCGCAATGTACTGAGCACATCACGCAATAAAGCTCTTAACGGCCGTTTACCAGTATACGCAGCAGAGTTGCATCCAGGTCGCGCGAAACAAATTATATCCATGCATCTACGCGAAAGTCGCTAGTGCGTTGGAAAAAAAATTTCTCCGCACGCCAAAGAGCAAAAGCAGAACAGCAGGGCGAAAGTAGGTAAACGCGCGCCGCGGGGCTAGCTTTTTACGAGGGGTGCGCGCGCCTCGGAAAATTAGCGGTCTTGAAAATACAGGCGTGCTTCGTACTTCTGAGATATAGTCCTCTCCCCCCAACCCCCCCCTACCTCCCTTTCTCACCGCGAGTTTAGATACGAGAGGTAATTACGGTATAAGACTGGCTTCTTATGTTTTTTCTCGCCTACTCAAGCTGAATTTAATAAATAAACAGCATTAATGCGTTAATAAGTTGATTTTGTAAAACTACGAGTATTAATTTTTTTTAAACTGCGCTACCTCGCGAAATTAAGACAAAGTTTTCAGAGTTAACGACACAGTATGGAAAGGCTATTTCTAGCATGGCATTTGAAAAGAAAATAAGAAAATAGCGAGCTTAAATACACCAGGATAAAAGTTTAAAGTTTCTTTAAAACGCTTTTCTTTGACATTTTCGCGCCGCAACCATTTTTTTTACTTTAAAAACTTACTTATACTTGGCAGAAAAGTTTAATAATACCTATATATAAAAACTTTCGAGTCACAGCAAGTTGTAATACCTCCGCAATAATTGCCAAAGAAAGACTTTTCACTCTTTCACGCACCGCGCATGTTTTCTTGTTTCCAGGGCTTCTCGGTGACGCAACGATCGATAAATAACACGCGCTTATTACTGTTATCATCGGTCGAGTAAGTTTGCTGTACTTATGTACGTGCAATGTCGGAAGCCTCAACTTTACCAACCATCGCCTCACTTGTATCATGTAGTAAAACATGTTAAAAGTAGTAGCGTCGCAAAACTTTGAATTTTACAACTATAACGCATGTACTGTAGAAAAATTTACTGTAGTTTAACTTCTGTAACAATATTCATATAGCAGTAGATATTAAATGATACTAAAAAAGTAGAAAAAGATTCTTTAGTCGTGTTAAGCGAGAAATTAAAGGGAAAAATAAATGCGATAATCTCGTAAATCCAGAGATAGGAAAATAAAAAAAATGGTTATTTTATTGCGGGAGCAAGGCCAGTCTTTCGTCATCGTGAGCTCTTCTGGTTCTTGGCTCGCTAGGGCCTATTAGGGACTGAGATTAGGGTCATTGTGAATCCCTGACTGTAGCCTGCTATTTCTTTCTCTGTCAGACGTAATCGCAAGTAGCCAGCAGCCAAGAGAATTTAGAAGAGAAGTATTGCTTGTAGCAGCCGCAGCAGCAGCAACTGGTTCGGCAAATCCATTAAGGGCGATTAACGCGCGTCCGACAAATCAAATCGATCGATGGCTCGCGGCACGATTTTTCCCGCCTCGATTATGTAAATGGGTAGCGCGCGGAATCGGGCCGCAGATGCGCAGCACCACAACGGCTTGCATAATGAGAGACCGAGCCTGTCAGGCTCTCGACATGATTGCCAGAGATTGTCAGCTTGACAGCAAAGATGTGCCGCTTGCTAGGCTTCAGCCATCTATACAGGCTCTTCGGCTCGGCTTTTAAACTTACGCCTACTCAATTGATCATGTACCTAGAATCTAGATGCAAATGAGTATATATATTGACCGAAGATGATAATTATCTCTCTGTGTATAATCAGTACAAGAATTTTCAAGCTTTATTCTAGCTAACAAATAGTAACATTAAAAGAAAAACTCTATATCGAACTTTAATCGCTATAAGCTGTTAAATCTTTAGTTCATTTGCTTCTTTAAAATCTTCCAAGTCTTTTTTACAACCTTCACTATTATAATCATAATAAAATAATTACAAAAAGTTTTTTATTAATTACTGTTTTTTATGTAGAATAGTACGGTCTTTTTCATTTATCGATCGCCGCCGCTATCGAACAAATTTTTATATTTATTTTAAAAGAAAATCCTATATAGAAAACATCTCGAAAACTGAAAAGCTTCAGTAAGATTAATCACTTGAATATATGTGATCCTGTTTCGATCCTGATGAGTTTTATTTCTTGCAATTAACAGAGTCACTACTTATTTATATATCAACGTGAAAAAGATGATATTATATAATTAATTGTCTCTATACATGTATTGAGAGAATCTGACCTCATTATAATAATTGCTGCGGAAAGCAATTAAAAATTCTATTGTTTTGAATTTTTCCATCATAATAGCAAGTCATCCTAGTAAATGCAATTAAACACGTTGCATACCTTCATATACAAGAAAAACATAATTAAAAAACTTTATTCTCGTAATAATCGAATTAGGATAAAATATTCAAGTTATTATTTAATTATAGTAGAAGCATTGCTAGTTTAAATAAAACTTTGTTAGTAAGGCATTAAAAATATAATAAAGTAAAGTATCTTTGAAAAGAGAATAGGAAGCTTATTATAAACATGCTTGTTTCTTTGATGAAAAAAGTATGAAAATTAAAAAATTTATGCTTTTCCATGAATTATAATATTAAAAGAAAGCGTGTCGAAAGTTTAAGGCCGATGAATAAATAAGAAGCATTAATTGTCAATAAACATGAGCGTTGAAAGTCGGAAGCAAATATGAAAAGCTAGGAAATGCTAGGAGGGAGCAATGGAGCAATCTTCTAATCGTGCTCGGGGAGCTTAGCAGTGTTTTGTCGCTGTCTCCGCGCCCGACTTCAGAAGCGTCCACAGGCAGCGCGCGCACGCTCGCGTACATTTTTTTTACCAACCCCTCATATACATAAACTTTTTTATTAATTTATCTTTTCTACCGTCTCGTTATTTGAGTAGCTCGAAAATCACAAGCCCAATGACAAGATGAGCGTACCATCTTACGGCGACCTCGGCAAGACCGCGCGCGATGTCTTCAGGACGAGCTTCGCCTACGACCTCTTCAAAATGAAACTGCTGGCACCTCCGGCGGATCTAAGCGGTGAGGTGGCCGGTAGCATTGATCTCAAGAGCTTAGAGGTAAGCACATGATTTTCCATTATTTCTGGCCCTCACATTATCTCTCAGTCACCGACAACCCTCCTCTAGCTCGGGCAAAGCTCGACGCTTACCAAAAGAGCAGCAAACATATCTTTTTCCCCCCCCCCCCCCCCCCCCAAAGGCTTTACAGCTGTTTTTTCTAATGGAATTCGAAAGCGACTTGCCCGAGCAAACTCAGAGTTTGTAGAATTTTTTATCTGCACAGTAGTTGCGTAAGGGGCCTTCAGAAGGCATTTCAGAATGTGAAAATTAGATGCGTTTATTTTTCACGAGTCAATGACGTATTCTAATAAATCTAATTCAATATTAAATAAAAAAAAACTTTTATATTCAGTTGTTTAAGCGTCTTTAAATACCAAATCTTTATAATTCAAATTTCTGTTATTATAACAAAATAACATTAGTCCATTGGGCTTTCTACTATAAAAAGTGGCTCTCTAGAGTGCATCCTTTTGCTACAAGTATAATCGAGTTAAAATTAAATATGCGAAACCGGGATATAGGATCACGAGTTTAATTGCAGCTTAGCAACATTTTACAAAGCTTTTCTTTTTGCTTCGTTATGTGGTTTTGCCAGGTTTTTTTAATCCAAATATAAAAAAAGAAATTATATTGTTTGAAACTAAATTATTTATCTTTCATTTATATATATATATAAACAATAGTAGTTTTATCCGAACAGTATATATTTGAAATAATCGTAAGACATAAAATACGTATTTATCAAGCTTATAAAAAATTAATCAAACAAAAATTATTTAGGATTAATCAGGAAAGTCATTAAAATTAATCTTTGCATTATCTTTACCACGAATAAGTTAATTATTGACACTAATGATTAGTTTGACGCACGAATTATATGCGACATTAGTTGATGCTAGCGTTGATAACAATGATTCTACGTAAAAGGTAGATAATATCTAAATTATTAATCTTTAATATTAATTTTAGCAAACTCTTTTCGTAAAAATCTTTCTCAGCTAATCTTTTCGAGTTGAAGATTTTTTTCGCGCGACTGCAAATAAATCTTATTTGAAAATATCACGGAGCTCAAATCTGAAGTTGAGTCTAACGTATATCGCACAGTAAACGGCATCAGCTTATTCAGCGAAACGCTTTTTCCACTGTTCTGCGCTCTTTGCTTTTTTTTTATTCTTCCATAGGGCTGCGCGTCAAGATTTCAAAGAGAAGACAAGCGTCTTATATGATTGCACAGAAAATGCTTAAGACAAATAAAAAAATCATAAGTTTGACTGATAGTTATGCAAGTAGAGAATGAAAAAAAAGAAAAAAACTGTATTTTTTCAATTTACAAATTAACATGCGGGCTTGCTAAGAAGAAGTAAAAAGTATTTCCAAGCGTGAAGAATAATAAATAGCCCATAGATGGCCATCCAGCATAGACGGCCAGACGATAAAATTGTATGAACCGCTAAAGAGAAGGGCATTATTGGAGGATAAAGATTAAGCGTTGGCTACGGGGAGGAAGGGTTGGGGTTGCACGCATCATTATTTCACGTGGAAGCTCGCTCTAACGCAACATGTATTTATCACGTAGGGAGCCGGCTCGCTTCTTGGCCGATACAAGAAGGAGAATTTCGGCAAATTTTCCCTCAAGATCTCGACAGCGGGGCCTATTGTAGGCGAATATAGCACCGATGGAATTATCGGGGAGAACATCGACTTTGACGCCGGCATCTCGTACAACATGTCCGACTCGTTTCAGTCGTCTTCCCTCAAAGCCAAGTATCGCAATTCCTCAATCCACGCTCAGGCGGCACTCAGTGAGTTTATTCTCAACATTTCATTTCATCCGCCTACTCTTATATTACTATTACGCTTATTAGCAGATACTTTAAACCGCTATTAAAGACAAGCTAATTCAAAGCACAATTAAATTTCTTTTATACTTTGTCTTTTTTAACTTTTGCTTATGAAAAAATACCTATCATTATATTTATTTTTCTACTTTTAAGCCAAACTCAAGTATTAATTTAATCAAGATGAAAATTAAAGTAAGAAAAATAAAAAATTCTCAGAAAGCAATGTTATACGTAGGTAGAAAAACTCTAGGCTAGTCCTTATTTAATAACGATTTCCCAAACTCCTAGACGGCAAACAAACTTTTTTCCCTTGCCGCCTCACTCTCTTTGAAAAGTCAAAAAAATAGTTTCACTCGCTTCGAAACTTGGCCCAGATCTATAACGGAATGAGAAAAGAAAAAAGCATCATTCGTGTTTGCAGCAAAAGATTTCGACAGAAGCGTGGACCTGGTGGGCTCGCTGGTGCTGAGGATGCAGAACTTTCTGCTGGGCTTTCAAACCGGCTACGACACCAACACCTCTCGAATCACCAAGAAAGACGTAGCACTTGCCATCGACCACGGTGCCACGGCCGTACACTTTCGCTGTATCCAGGTGCCCAAGGAATTTGGGCTTTCAGTCTTTCACAGAGGTGAGATCTGCCATCGCCCTTTCTGCTTCTTCTTCTTCTTATTCTTATTCTTTTATAATAAACTCCAAAACAAGTCAGCGATTTTTTTCTATTCATTAAATGCCAGCTTCAAACAGTTTTAATTCGCGAGCTATTATTTATATAATCAAATTTTTTAAGACTGATAAAAATTAATTTTTTCATCCCTTCTTCTCATTAAGTTTAATCTATCAAACTTTAACCACCCTTTTATCTTACTTCTGATAAAAGAAAAGTTAATTTGCGTAAATTGCTCACTGTGAATTCTTATTCCAACTCGCTTTTTCTTATTTTTATAACGATCTGTACTTACGCAACGAACACGATTACAGAAAGTTTTTTACCGCTGATTTTATTGAAAAAATTTTCCTCATTAAGCACACAGCTCTAACACGAAAGTTTGCTTGCCTTCGCTGTAACTACAAGAGTAGGAAGATTTTCGTAAATCTTTGAAATCAAATTCAAATATATATATATATATAAGAACGGCATTGAATGCCACTATAACTTTTCGTGCTTTTCTTTTTGCGCATCTATTTTCGATTGATGCCCAAGCGAAGCTCCGAGATAGCTTCGATAAATATTTACTCCCAACCCACTCTTTGCAGTGAAACTTCTGATTTTACTTTTTACTCGCGTTCTTGAAATGCTATTGGTTCGTTTTAGTTATGAGAAAAAAGTTGCCGACTATTGAAATTCTATTTTTAATTTCCAAATCAGATAATCCAATTTTCTTGTATAACGCATTTTTAAAATTACTTTTCCGATAACGCAAACAATCTGAATAAATACTGTATCACTTTTTTTAATATTCTTAATGACAAAAAAAAAAATAATAAAATTTTTTCTTTTAGTAGAACCGTTATTATATTATTAATTTTTTATTAGCCATAACTTGATCTTTTAAATAATATTTAATGTAAAAAACAATAAAATTAAGCTATTATCAAACATAAATTTTTATGCAAGGCATAAAAAACTTTTTCAATTTCGAGCTGCTGTATACAAGTTTGAAATTGGGCACAATAAAAACATATTTGTTGTTTCATATATATATTTTAATAAAATGAAGTTCCGATCTCACAGGAGTTTAAGCGTGCTCCTGTTACAGCACTTTTCAGGGTTTATTTTAATAAACTCTAATTTTTTATAAAACTTTTTTCCGAATTAACCGGAATTTTGCAATGCTAGTATCATGATTTTTGTCTTGTCTTAGCCAGGTAGAGAAAAAAATATAATTTCAATAAAAGCTTTTCAATGTTGCCATCACGATCGGGCCACAATGACTTTAGCAGTTCGGCACTTTTTACCAGCGCAGCAAGTTGATAAAGTTCCATTTCCCTTCCGATCCTATCAAGCAGCAGCCCTCCTCTCAAAAAGCAAGCCGAATCGGCAGTAAAAAAAGAAGTTCATTTCCCGTTAAGCCTCGGGTCAACAGCCTCGAGACGTCCGATCACACACACACATATATATATATACCCCCTTATCGCATCTCGACGGAAACTAACTTTTTTCTCATCCGCCCTGACAGTAAACGACGCGGTGGACGTGGCAGTGGACGCCAAAATAGCCGGGGTGAACGAGCAGAATCTCTGGTACTTTGGGGCGGCGATGCGCTGCAGGCTCGACGATCAGTGCAAGCTGCGACTCAAGTTTGACAAGAACCTGCAGCTCGGCACGAGCCTCCAGTTAAAACTGCAGGAAAGCATGCTGCTCACTCTGGCGTTCAATCTCGACCTGACCAATCCTACCTCGGGACAGCACAAGGTCGGCCTCGGCCTCGACATCCAGGCCTAAATTCTCAACTTCAAAATCTTAACGAAATCTTGTTTTATATCCAACCCGAGATCCCTAAATGATTCGTGTCCCGCTCGTGCTCCTGTCCATTAATGTGCGTGCTGTCCTTTATGTGTTCGTCACTCTCCTGGACGCGAAGAGAGGATTTTTTTTTAGGGTTTTTTATTCCACCGCTGCCCCACCAAGCGCTGCTGGTTTACGGAAGAGCGTTCGCTCGATGGACGCTTCAAAGAGTCTATTAGGATTAGCTTTATGCTCCTTTCCTATGAGGGTGTATTTTTTTAATATTTACAAAATAAAATTATTGTTTTGTCCCAAAAATTAAAGTGACTGAATTTATTTCGACTCTTTTCCCATAAATAAATACTGAATCTCTTAACTAGCCTTATAATTCACTAGAAACTTATAATTTTTATTTTAACATGATTTTTTTCGAAACAGAAGAAACAGTCCACTTACTGTGCAACAAAACTCGCAAGATCATAAACTATTTCTTATTGTTCATCGAACAAAACAGGTACGTAATGCAATTACATTCAACTACATACGATCTATTTATATCTATCTATCTATCTATGGGTGCATTTATTGAATAATTATTCAAGTATTATTTCTGCCACTCTAACCTTAAAATCCTAATTTTAAGATGATTTTCAGCCCTCCTGGCATAAAATACGCTTCGATACGTGATGCGTAAAGTGATTTTTACCACGTTCGACTTTTTGCCTTCGCTTCGCTCGGGCGTAAAGCGTGTCTTAAGGCAATCTGAAAGGGTAGCATAGCAATCTGTACAAAATATTATACAAGAACCCAAAAATTAGGTTGCAAACATTCATTAAGCCAGTAAAAAAAAATTTCTTTGTAAACAGTATATGTTGTACTAGAAGCTTAAGTCTCTCGTTTTTCAAAAAAGTTTCACTGCCTTTGTTGAAAAAAAAATTATAGACAGAAAAATATCAATATCAAAATCCGAACTTACCGACGTTACCGACGTTATAAAGTGAATAGTTTTTTGACGTGGGTAAAGAAAATTTTCGGAAAAACGGGAGGCTTCAGCTTCTAGTGAAATATAATGATTATAAAAAATTTTTTTAACTGGTTTATATTTATGAAGTTTTACTGGCACGGATATCGAGATTTATATTTATACTTATTACCACAGAATTTACAAAATTAATCTTAATCAAACAATCATCAAAAGTTTTAGTGTAAAATTTACGCTACATTGATCGGTTCTTGTAATATGCAAATTATTAATCTAACGTTTAAATGTAAATTTCGAACCCAATATGTAGAACTGTGTATTGGACTAAATTATCAAGTCTTTCAATTTATAACTCTGGTAATAAAATACTTAATAATAAAAATAAAAACTTTAGAATGATCATTAATTTATTGGATTAGAATATTTGTGTGAACGCTCAGAAGGGTTAGAATTTTTATAATCATCTGAAAGACAACTTTTTACGCGTATTTAGTCTTCTGAAGGCTATCAAGAAGGAAAACGCAAGGAAGTAGATAACGTATAATGTGCAAACTATAATGTAGTTCTGAATTATTGAGCGAAACTATAATTACTTCTTGGCTTTTGCGCCATGAAACCGCAAGAGTCAGTCTAAAAAGTCTTCTTACAGTCTATTAAGCTCCATTATAGCTTTTTAAATATTAAGTGAAAAAATTTTTTCAAAAATGGCGTACTTATTAGCAGATGGAATTTCATAAAATTTATTGTTTGCGAAATTATTTACACTGAAAATCAGACAGATTTTGATAATATTGTTTCTATTTATAGTTCTTTTATTTATTGTTTTCTTAATAATTGTATATAGGTGATATTTAGTTGGTATTATTAGAACGTTGGCCCATTTTATTAATATCTCTATAGATAGCGACAACAACGTGACATTATTGTATTAGCTTGACATTTCAGAAACTATGTTTACTATTTTCTATTTTGTGAATGACATTTTGAATAGATAGGCGGAAAATATAGAAATCGCATACAAATAAACAGTATCATATAAGTGGTATATCAAAAATCTAATTTCCTCAAAAGATTTCAAAGATATATATATATGCTGTAAAATATGTATACGCGAAAATAATAGGAGAACTTACCCTGTGCCTGGGCACAGCCGGCATGCTACTAGTTCTACCGCGATGCCTTGCTTGTGGCGGCAATCTAGAGGTCGAGCCACCTGCTCCAGAGCTGCTGGCCGGTCCAGCCGGACTAGTCGGGCTAGGCCCGCCGGGACTGGCACCAGGACTGAGATGTGAAGTCATAGACACGGCGCCTGGACTAAGCGAGGGGGTTCGCGTCGGGCTGCGCGGCGAGGGCGACAGGTGACCCCAAGGACCCGCTTCAGCTTGCAGAAACCTAAAGATTAAAATAGAATTTTCTTTATTTAAATTTCTTTTTTCTCCTTTCTGTAAACTTCAAGGTTTTTAGATATCTTAAAATTAAATAGAAGCAGCTAAATTTTCAGATGGTTTAATAAGTACAGACAAATAGCCATGACTAGCCGCTTTTTCTAAAATCGAATGATTGAAATCTTGTAAATACTCCTGCCAGTGCGGAGGCAAGATAAATTTCTTGACTGCATTTTTAAAAAATTGACGCTCGGTCTCGTAAAGCCGAGTTTATGGGCTAGTAAAGCGGGGCACTAATTTATTAACCGTAATAAGAACGAATGACTGTTTCTTTTGTCGTAATTCAATTTATGTGCACAAACAATCAATAAACTTAATTAGCCTCAATGACATTTTAGTTTTCAAACATTTAGCTATACATAAACAGCTTCTATTTTAGTTTAGTAGTAATTCATTGACAGCCAACAAAACATGATAAATAAACTGAATGGATAGTACGAAATAGTTGTTAAATATTGAAATTTTAATCTCTGCAAAAGAGATCCATTTTTGAGGATTAATAATTTTTGAGAAAAGAAAAACAAAACACTAAATAATCGGAATTGAATCTCGTCTGATTGTTATCGAAAGCCTCTCCAATTTGGGGCAGGCGACTTCTTTCCAGTGAACCAGACGCCTTCCCAACTCGTACTACTAAAGTATCTTTTTCTAAATATGAAGCTGCGCAAGTGCGAAGCCACAGAGAGGGCGCGCCGAATCGAAGCATAATCAAAAACTTTATACGAATGAACGAAGCCGTAAAGAGAAGAAAAACAAAAATAAAAATCAATCATGCCTTCTCTTCTGTAATACACACAACACCACATCACGAGCCTTCTCCTCAGACTCCAGGCTTTCGCGCGTAAGCGCACAAATCACGCGCAAATCGAAACGATAAAACATAGACCGATTAATTTCCAGTCCTCTTTGCAAGAGCTGCCAAACAACGACCGCTATAGCTCTCGTAAAAAGACCAGAAATTGCACAAGGGTACACTTATACTTCATATACTTTGGAGGCTACAGCTGAACTGTATATATATATATACGTAGTCGCAATAATGAATGGAAATTGGATGTTTCTTTATATTTGCATTTTCTAAGTCTCTATAAAACTCAAAAGATGAGGTAGCTTATGAATAATAATACTTTTTTAATTAGAGTGACAATCACTTGCGCCATAATTTTTACTAATAAACAGAAAAATATGAACTTAAAATAAGTTCAAGTTAAGATAATTTAATAAAAAGAAGATATGTCGAATTAGAATGCTATATACATGCATATAAAGCACTACATTAACGAACTGTAGGATAATCGTATAATGCCGATAATAATCGTATTTAATAACAAGCGCAGCCAGCCGATGAAAGTCGTTTTCGAATTTCAATAGCAACGGCATAAAAGAACGAACCTGTGAAGATCCGGCGTGGGCCTGGCCACAGCGATACTGGAGCTACGTCTTCTGGAGGGCGTAGGCGACTTGGGTCCACCATCTTGGCCCTGCTGGTTGTCATAAAGCGAGCTGCCGTGAAGTCGCACCTCAACCTCACTACTACGTCGCTGAAAAGCCCGCTTTGCCCAGCGTTGTTTGTTGATGTTGTTGTTGTTGTTATTGTTATTGTTGCCAATTTCGAGGCCGGACTCCTCTTCCTTCCTAAAACAATAATTTTAACGAGAGTGATCGATTAGCGATGCAGTGCTTTAGTTTTTAATTTCTTTCTTAGGAAATTTCATTAAAATAGGTGCATAAAATTCCGAGAACACCCTGGTAAAAACGTTCTTTATTTTTTGGCCAGCGGATGGCCAACACTGAAGAATTAGACATCCACTAGCCTAGTTTTAAACACTTGGCCAATTCTATTGGGAAAATTTTTACCGCAGGGAATCGATTATCCGATGAACATAAAAAATGAGCGCAGCATGGGCTAGGGAAACTCCACACCTAACTTTGATAGATTTTTCAACTTTATTATAAATTTCAAGTCATTTTACTAATTGAAATAGTTCGACAAAACACACTATATAAACAGTTATAACAAGTGCAAATATTCTAAATGTAAATCATATATAAAACAAAAATTTAATAGTATATTATGTGTCAAGGGCGTAAAGTGAGCTTTTTTAGACCGAGTGTGGAATTTGCAGTACGAGTCAAGGCGAGCCAGCACGAGCCGAA
>UELX01004792.1:0-16194 GCA_900480035.1 Eupelmus urozonus | reverse complement strand
ATGGATTGGTCATTGACAAAGTGCCCATCATAGGTCGAGCCACTATAGTGGTTTTCCGGCCCTCTAAAGGTTAAAAATAAGTTTCTTATATTAAGTGCAACACTGCTTTCATCAAAGAAAATTATAACTGTGTACATATTGAGCCTTATCCAAGAAGTATAAAATTCGCATATTTCCTTAAACAAAATCAAACGAAAAAATCATATTCAAAAACTAAAACCACCGCCCAAACTAAAACTCCGCCGCATCCCGCAACTAAACAAACCTACTCATAAAAACACATCAACTGCACCCACACCAGCCTCCGCTCGCATTCGTTCGATTTAATCCCCGCAATACGGCGCTGAGAAGAACAAAAAAAAAAAGAAAAAAAACGGCGACAGGCCAGCTTAATAGCAGTCCGTTACTCATTGTGCACGCGCTTATAAGGCTCGCTCGAGTCGGCAATTAACCATATATACGCGAAAGAAACGATGCAGGGTGTGCGCGTGTACTAGCGATCGCCGACCTGGCCTAGAAGCGCCGATGGCCTACAAGCAGCCGACGACGGTCTTTTTTTTTCGCCGCCTTTTCACGAGTGCCCCTCGGCCTCGCGGTCTACGAGAGAGTCGTTTGCGCGCCGTATTTAGGTGGCGGCTGTCTGGAGCTAAGTAGGAGAGGCGCGCGGGCTTTTAAAGGATTTTCCGCGAGCTTGTGGTTGGAAAGGTTAACTTTGTTATAGTGCTGGAGGTGGTGCTGTAATTTTGTTGTGTGCGGTGATTGTAAAATTTTTTTAGTGTGGTTCAGGTATGACGTCTTTTTTTTTGTTAATGTATTTAGCGATCGATGAAAGCTAATCTTGAAATTGAATTTTATGGAAGAAATGAATAAAATGTTACGTTGTTCAGCGAGATGGAAAAAATATATTTTATCGCCAGCTTCAATACTTTTGTTACCGCAGAATTGATTTATTGGCGATGGAAAAATACAGCGCCTGATGCGCAACGTGACTTTTTGAGCAGCGCTTCTGTGATTCTGATTGCATTTCATTTTACGCGGCAACCACGATATCAATAGATTGCACAATAACATATTACAAAACAAAATTAAATTCAATCTGGCCATAATAAAAACACTCCCGAGGCACAAGAAAAAATACCATCCAACCACCCACACTAGCCCAGCATTTGAAATAAGCATTGAAATCACAAGTTCGTGCAGCTTCGTACAAAAGTAAAAAATAAAAATAAAATCGCTCTGCCGAGAACGAACAAGCCCCAGGTTTTATTCCCTTTCTACTCTGGCTCGCAAGTTCATCGGAGCGTTCGGCTCCGATAATGAACAGCAATTGAATAATCTAATAGCGGCGGCCGTCGCGCGTGAATTTTTCCTCCCTCCCGAAAAATCCATCGCAGCCTGACAAACACTGGCCGCGCGCCAGCCGCGCAAAACGGACAGCCGCGAAACGGAGCCAGATTTTTTCTCGCGCGACGCCGGAAAAAGAAGAAAAAAGAGGGATCGAGAGGAGGCGTAATAAGCCCGCCGGCGCTGAGCTGGCTCGAGAGTGTATTTTCGCGTATAGGGCTTTATTGACATTCGCGCTAGTGCAGCGCGCCTCACCTATGATAATAGACACGCTGGGCTGTATGTATATGTGTTGTACATTCTCGTGTGCCGGGAGAAATAGGTGGTTCGTATCTTAGGTGCAGCCGAGAGAGCGCAAGCTGGATGAATCTGGAGCTGGCTGATTTGGATGGCTTGCGAGTGGTTTTGATATTGTAGTTGCTTTTTTTAAATGAAGGTGTAAACCAACTTGTGTATAAGAAATGGAATTTTTTTTAATTTTTGTCGAATTTAAAAAGTAAATTTTTAGTGAATGAAGTTTATTATACTTTATAAGTGTATAAATTTACATGTTAATATCGGGAAATATAAATCGTCAGAAGAAAGATAGAAAAAAAGCGATGTATAATACGTACATTTGATGACAGCATTATGCGCGAAATTAAATCAACTGACAACACAAGTAGCCAGCACGCCTACAATGACAAATGCATCCAATACAAAGTACTGAAATTTTCATAACGAGAAATACTGTAACAAAAGCTCACCGTGACGGCAGAATCGAAATCGAATATTACAGCATTATTCCGCGCAACTCAGCTCTCATACTCCCATTTGCGCAAAGTTATATATCACATATTGATTAATAAACTCCCTCTGTAGAACCACAAGTACATAATAAGAACGTAACACAGCGCGCGCGCGAGAGCCGACAATGAAAGAGAAAAGCCAATAGCGCGAGAATTCAATTTAACGGAATCAATTTGTCCCTCGATTCATGCACTGTATCGCCGAAATGCGCCTTTGACAAAAAGGGGGGAGCTCTAGCATAAAGTGCGGAATGCGAAGGGCAGGGGGCGCTTCCATCGGAAAAAACGTCGAGGCTGCAGCGCTGCAACGCAAAGATATTATCGGGAATGAGTTCGCAGAACGTGGGAAGAGTGAAAGGGAGAGAGGGTTTGATAAAATTTTTCTCGTCTTTCTTTCTATTCCAGTTATATACGGATGACGCGAGCGCCACGTGCTTCGCTATGCTCCTTTGCGCGCTTCTTTCATATCCCATTCTGCGTATGGTGAGTTAAAGTCGAGGTCGTTCAAAGCAGGAAACGATCTTTTAGATGGAGTACTGAAACGTTAATCGTTGGGTTTGAATAAAAAATGCTTTAGATGCTGAAAAGTAGAGGCTTAGTAGTGAGCGTAACGAGTCTTAATAGCCCATCCCCTCGTAGTCATCCATCTTCCATCGCGCCGAAAAGCAAATTGCTCCAAGACAGCCGTGTAACTCCATGAAAATTGATCGCCCGCTACTGCATCCTCTATTCTCTTATCCCCACATTAGTATCGGAACCAGCCAGTCACTCTTTACACTCAACCGAGAACATATAATAAACACGAATCGTAGACACGAAAGAAACAGGGAAAGTGCAGTCGCGATAACAGACTGAAAGGAAGCATGTACATGAGAAAATTCGAGCTTAATTAGAGCTTTCTTTAATTATACGGGCGGAGATCGGCAAGCTATTTTTAAAAATAATCTAACGCCGCCTCTATCTTTCGCTCTCTGTTTCCTGTTCTCCAGTTTCTCCTTTTGCGAGGCTGATGACTGCACGCGTGTACGCGACTGATATGAAGAGCGGAAAGAAAGCTGCGAAGCTCGGGTTATTCCTTGGAGAATGACGGATGACGCGTGGGCCGTTCCAGAGCTTATTATATCGTTTGGCGATTTGTGCGCTTGAGTTTTTGGCCACTTGAGTTAGATTGATTGCTTGTGATTGCTTTATTGAAGCTTTTTCATTCGCGACATCTGTTGAGTAGGCTGTTTATTAATGTGTAATAAAACGATTACGGACTTTTTATTTCATTAAACCGAAAGAGACTAAACAATGAAAATTAAGCAATATTACAGTGTAAGATTGTGTAAGTATCATATTACTATCATTGAAAACAACTGTGACTCACGCTAATATACACATCAATATCGTGAATAAAAAACCTCCACGTTCTACAAAACGATTAACTCTAACATATCAATAACATCATCAAAGTGACAGACCCCACTCCTGAGTAAACCACCGCTAATCACTGCCTTTTCAAACCGACGACTCATTTTACCCTGCGAAATCTCGCCGAGCACCCGCCGACTCTAAAATACTCGCTCGGTCAGCGCGCGGCTGCTGCAGCTCTCAAGTGCGATCCACTTCATCCGAGCCATCGAGCCACTGCATAGAAAGGCGCATTCGAGCGCGTGCGGCTAAACTTATGGACAACAAGAAGCACGATTCATCGGGCGCGAGTAATAACAGAGCCTCGCTGAGAGGGCTAAATTACTGTGGTGCGAGGGCCAAATGAAAATCCGATAACGCAAAAAAAGGAGCGCACGGCAGATCAAAGAAACTTTTTGGTCATTCGTCGCTCTCTCTTTCTCTCTCTCTCTCGCTCTGCTGTTCCGCGCGCATGTCCAGAGCGTTTTGCTCTGCTCGCGGTAAAAAGCTGACATACGTTTTTTAAAAGGGTTTCGCTAAAGTTGGCATTGTGGGTGAAATAATTTGTGCGTTATAGTTTTATGCAAAATTAGCGTTATATCTTACGCATTTGAATGTAGATATAAATTTTACAGAAACTTTTTATAAAAATATGAGAATTTTAATTTTACATAAACTTTGTTAGAATATATACACTGAGAAACGATTTACTAAAAAATTTATATATTATGTAAAATTTACTATAACTCTAGCAAAATTTAGTATGAGACGTAGCAAATTTTCTCTTTTTTGCAACTCTGCATGTCCTTCCATTAGCAAGCAACATAGTCATTTTTAGTAAACCGTTTGCTCTGAATATAAATTAAATACATATCATTTATGAAATTCAAATTATTTTTTTACAATTCTCGTATATAACGCTTGTGTAACTTCAAAAGCTATTTTCTCCCTGAATTCCGCACTTATTTAGTAAAATATTTACACAAATTATAATGTAATTTGATTACACTACATTTGTATAAAAGGGCTGTCGGCTTATCAACAGTGCAGTAAAAAAGTTCTCTCTCTCATCCCCTTTTACTCTCAAAAGTTAAACACCGAACGCACACCCGCCAACATCTAAACCTACAGACATAATGACTGCGCTGCATCAGACTACACATAAACGTATAAACCTTCAAAAGACATTAGCCCCCCTCTTCTTCCACCAATCTTCTTTCCCGAAAGCAGAAGACTTCGTAATCCGATAGAGCGCCCTATCCCCCCCCCCCCTTCCGCCTTTGTCTCGAGAGCCCCTTTCTTTTTTTCGCACGCCGCTTTAATTGGACGATCGTTCCGAGATAACTTGGCGCGATAAAAGAAAAATCGCAGATGATCCCACCGCGTGATGAGGTATATACGCAGATAACACGGCGGGAGGGCTGATAGCCGGAGATGAGGAAGGATTCGTAAGCGCGCCTATATAGGTATAGGGAAGGCATTACTGCTAAGGGATTTTTCGGTTTCCCGGTGCCGGAATGCGGACCGACGGCCCGTAAAAGCTAATGCCCACTACGGGGATGGCCGCTTTTAAATGCTTTGAATAAGGGCCCAATGCTATTCTCAGACGTTAAATATTCAAATGCCGAAAGGTCGCTCTATCAATGCGGAGCCTGCTTATACGCAGGCTGAGAGTATAAAGCTTATCTTTATTAACTATACTTTGCCCCGTAATCGATTACGCGCGCAGAGCGTCAACTCGAGGCTCGTAAAAAAAGCAAGTCCTCCCGCGGTCTCGGGGAAGACTAACTATAAGTAAACGAGAGACTGCGCGTATCTAGAATCACAGCGCTCGATTATCATAGGCCACGGATCCAAATTGATACGGTAAGCAAACGGAGAATCCCGGCGGATAAAAAAGCAAAAAAAGAGTCTGTGCAGAGAAGGAAGACGAGCCAACACATTTCAGCGCGCGCACACCGTAGGGTATATAGACGCGATCGCTCCGATATATATACGTCCATGGTATAGGGCCAGCGAGAGCATACAGCTCTCGGCGCGAGTCTATTTTAATATCCCAGGGACTCCTTGCCATAGTTTTACATTATCTCTTTTTTATCCAGCCCCAGCGCACGTCGACATTCAGGTCGAGCAGTGGTGCATATCGGCAATCTCGGCTCTGCCGTTCTCACCCCTAGCTGTGTCTGTGATGCGCAGCTCTGTGTGTATACATACAGGTTGCAGTGCGCCTCGCTCTTTGAGAGAACGAGCGCGAACATCGACCAGACTTTTTCATCATCCATATCCGGCGCGCTGCTGCTCTGCCCAATGTTCGGATCCTCGTGAGTCAAAGGGACACTGGGACGGGGGAAAAAAGCAAGAAAAACATAATGCCGCTGTCTTTGTGTATATATATGCGCGAGGGCCGCTTCGAATTTTAGCGTGCGGGTTTTTGGGAAAAAAATTTTAAATGCAAGTCCGCAAGGAGTCTCTGCATAGGTATATATGTGTGTATATGGAGCTGGATGCGGGGGGTGAGTGAGCGAGGGCCAGTAATGGACTTGCGGCGTGAGAGCGAAATTTAAGGCGGGCTTGGTTAATGACCAGCGGCTTTGAGCGCGCGAGTCATATATTGTTGGCCTGTTTGTTTTGTAGGTGCGTAATGCGCGAACCTTCGTAAAACCTTCATACAGAGCCGGCGTACAGGGAAAGAGCTTTATTGTGGCAAGATATAGCCGACGGCGCGCCACGTTACTTGTATTAATTAATGCATCTATGCGCATGAATATTTATTTCCTAGGGATGGAGGGAATATGTTTATCATTGTTATATGTTCTTGATAGAGCTTTCTTAATTAGGAATAATTTAATAAAGTTTTATTAAAGCGTTGTTTTGCATGTGTTTTTTAGCTAGGATAAAATATTTTTACGGGGCTGAACGAATTTAATACACGTAAAGCGAGTTAAGATATTTCACTTTGAGCTTCGCCGAACGGTAGAAAGTGCATCAGCAGATGAGCACGCGAGCTAAACGAAATTCGGAAAAAGGCATAAAGAGATTTTTTTAATTTTGCTCGCAGCGGGGAATTCGAAATCCTTGATTTTAAAAATGCAAAGCTACACGGGGAAAATAGGATTTTTCAGATTTCACAAAGTGAATGGCTCCAAGGCCTCCAAGTAGAATAAAAATTTACAGATCCGCTGCACGCGTTGCGGGATCTTTTCAATTCCAAGCTTTACTTTGCCAAATGTAGGATAAAGTTTAGCGTTTATATTCGCCGTGTTGAATTGGTGGATAAAATAAATTTTTGCGGTTTTTTGCTGATTTATTATTATCTGCAAATATTTTACAAATATTTTGTGACTCTTTTTTATGCGCCTTTTAGAACTTTATCATTCTAAAACTTTTTTTTTTAATTGGTAAATCAAAATTGTACTTTCTATGTAGTTTCAGTAATGAAAATATTAAAAAACATGGTGAGTAATTTGTTTTTTAAAAAGATTAAACTAGAATTTGACGCGATAAATCCAGAAACAGTAATACCAAGTACTTAGAGGTATAGCAAATGCAACGTATAAATACACATATAAGTTATTGTTATTCCAGATCTAAATTCATCGAATAATTATTATTCATTATTTTATGAAATATCATGCAAATATACCTGTTTCTCCCTCGGCTGCGTAGCCAAAATTTAAACATAAAACATTCAATTTGATTACCGTTTTAATCAAAAAAGTTTAGACCCGAGGAGCAACGCATTTCATGCGAAAATTAAAATTCAGCGCATGGAAATTAAATCATAGATCCTATTTCAAAAATTCATCAAAGCATATAAGTTTACAACAAAATGTACCTCCCACATTTTCTATTACCTTTAATAAAAACCCACTCCTCCACTCTCATATTACATTACTAGCCGAAACTCCCTACTACTAATCTATACATTTTCCATTAAAAAGCAAAAAAAAAGAAGGGAAAAAGAAACATCCCTCAATATTTTCCCCTTTCATGCAAATACCGCATTTTCTTTGCTCCAAGTTTAAACGAACTTTGCTCCTCGTTTTAGTAAGCATTTTTCTTTTCGAACGGAGAAAACGAGAGGACGAAAAATAGAGAAGAATAAAACGCGCCAATTTAAGAAAAGAAACGGCCCAGAGTCTCTCGCGCACCGATTAAAACTTCTTACTCGTTCAAGTTGACCGACTCGTTTCGCGAGCTTTTCTCCTCCACCTCCCTGATTTTCCCTACTCTTTTTTGTACAGCTCTCGCCATTAATTGAAATAATATTTCGACTTTCTTCCTTCCAACTTGGTCGTTCGACGATAAAAAAAGGAGAATGTTTCACTTATATTTATAATGAACGATCGACAGTGTCTCTTTCCCTCTGCGGGCTTACGTTGCGAGAATTTCTTTTAGCTTGTATATATAGAGCGGCGATGGCTCGTTGGGCTGTATGCCTGTGAAGTTGTCGTATTGAAAGTGGATTTATTTATTTAGTTGGGAGAGTTTAGTTTTTTCATTTTACAAAAAATAAGTGGATTTAATAAAGTTTTGAGAGCCGGAAATTCGTTTATGTTTTTACGTTTTTAATAGAGATTTTTATCATGTCGATTTCTACAGATATTATATTTACGAAATATTTTATTAAAATGTACATAAATTTAATTACTTGGGTGGGAGTCGGTTTATGATTTCACGAAAAAGTTTTGAATTGCAGATTCGTACTGCGTTTTAGTATCCGGAATTTGCATTTGTAAACAAATTTAAAAACGCTTTTTGAGTGTCCCACAAATGTAAACATTATTTAGCTGGATATGCTCTAAATATAACAGAAATGAGGAAAAATGTTGCTGCTGAATATTTAAATTATTCGTGTTTCGGAAGATCCATTTTTCAGATAAAGCGAGCCTCAAAGCACCTAGAAACTACGTAACTACTCTTTATTAGCCGAATACAACGTATTCATACAATATTGATCTTTTTTACAATATTCCACTAAGAATTCAAGCTATGAAAACAATGTTTGATTTAATTTTAATTCAGCTTTTTTAATAACTGCGAAGCGGAATGCGTAATAATGCATGAAATAATCTTCTCCATCGGTATGTTTATTTTAGCAATAGCTCAATATATTGGACTTAATTTAGCATTAAAATTGTTCCGAGAGATAGCGTGCGAGGATTATTAATTTATAGAATTTCAAAAAAATAATACTCATCTATTAGAAAATAACGAGGCAAGCATTAATACATAAAAAAACATTAATAAAATCATCGCGAAAACGAATCAAATTCATATTCCGTCGAAAATTTTACAATATATTATATAACGAGCAAATCTATACAATCGGCTTATCCCCCCTAAAATAAATAAACCTTGCTCCTCACGTCCATAATCTCGTACTGATTTACGCGCAAAACGCAAACGAGACTGGATGTCCTGTCTGCGCGAAAGAATAACACGAAATTAGTGGAGCTTTTAATAAAATTTGCGCAAAATGTAAAACCGGTGCATTCCGAGCGGCTCTTGACATTTTGACGCGGATTTTACGTCAAGCGCAGAACGAGGAATGTGTGCGGCTCCCTCTCTCCCTCTCTCCCTCTCTCTCTCTCTCTCAGCGGACCTTTTAGATAATGGGGGAAAAATAATACCCCGTGCCCGTGAAAAAAAAGAGAGAAGCGCGCAATTTTCTCGTCGCTCGTAATTTAATTCTCTGCGTCCCCTCGCGAATAATTCAAAATCGGTTTGTTACGGCTTGGGAGAGGGAGTGGCTGGAGAAAAAAAACGTTATTTACGTTTGTCACTCATTGTTGTAAAATGTCAAGAGAAAAAAGTGGACACTAGTGCGGTATCTCTTACTGGATTTAATAATCAATCGAATTAAATAAAGTAATATACAGATTCAGCATTGATTATAAAGATAGAAGCAGTGTAATAACTATATTAAGCGAGAAGCATTCAATTACGCTCTAATTCCGTGCGCTAGCCGCGTCAAAGTAAATTTTTCGTTCTCTCTAAAAGCCCGACGGGAGGAAGGAGTTAAGCGTCTTTTCCGGCCTGCGCGCGAGCGCTCCGCGGAGGTTTAAACACTGGTATTTTGAAAACGAGTAATTTTAGCCCTGCGCCAGGCTAGGGAGCCAGCTCAACCCTTTAACTTCCTTTTAGGCGTGGCGCGCGCTCTGCCGTACTCGTAAATCGAAATGCCGAGTCAAAAGCAATCTAAAGTGAATTACGGAGATAAAGATTTTTTAATTTGTACGGCTGCCCGATTTTCGGTGATATTTCAATCGAAACGCGATTAATCTTCTTAGGGGAGACTATTGCAATTGCTTTTTTTTTCTTCTATTTTTTTTTTGCTGAGTGGAAAAAGATGAGGTGCCTTTGGTTTGATACGGAAATGATGCATATATACTGATACAAATTATTCATTTCTATAGCTTTTTATCAAACCGATACAGTTTTTTCGTCTTTTCCTGAAATTTCGTATTCATATCATATAAAATAGCTTTGCGAGGAGGAGATTGGTAGTTATCTCGCCTGATGAGGTTATCGATACAACCACGTGTCATTATAAAAAAAAAATCAATACCCTCGATTACCAACAGCATGTATACAAACTAAATAAGAAACATCGCTCATCGGTGCCTATACAAAAAAATCTCATTGTAAGCGCATCAGTTGGAAGTGTGATAAACCCAACAATAAGCTAACAAGATCTCCAACAAAGAGAGGAGCACGCAATAAATCATCACTCCTTGCGCAACGAGCTCGTATATACATATATATATATATAGCAACCCCGCGAATCACAACTAAAAAAAAAGCCATACAACAACTACATATTCTCGCACTTGGTATTTGATTAGCGCGCAAAGGTGTTCTTTTCAGCGTAACTCAAGCCTCAATACACAAGCCCAACAAGAAAAGTCTCGACATTATAGCTATACCCACCCTATACCTCCCTGCTGCACAATACCGGCTAGAGCAGGGAAAAGCCTCTCATTCAAAGGAGAGAGAGAGAGAGAGAGAGAGAGAGAGAGAGAGGGAGTAGCGCAGCGTGGAAATCCGGCTTGTTGTCGATGCTCGATGACCCGTCCTTCGGGGGGATATTTCGGAAAAAGACTGCCGAGCTCCCAAGGCTCTCCTTTCTTTCTTCCTGCGGGGCTGCTCCTTTCTTAATACGCGAAACGCACAAAGCTCGCGCGCTCTCGAAAAGAGCCTCGAAAAAAAGGAGCTTTCATGCTTTCGTCTCTCTCTCTCTCTCTCCTTTTTTTTTAGAACGCGACCGTTCGTTAGGTTCGATCGCGGCGCGGAAAGAATGGTGCGAGGCTGGGGCTGGCCTAAGGATAATTGTTGGCGCGGGGGAGCAGGCCATTATTTTTCGATAATAATGAGAAAGTTTGAATAATTGAAATATATATATATAACAAGGCCGCGAGCGAGCGTTCCTGTAATTGCAGCTGCGATCTTGGATTCTAGAATTATTATTCCGGGCTATGAGTAGTGGCAAGGTGTGTATATTCTAAGAGCGGTAAGGAATCTGCCGGGTGGGGAAAATGAGGGAGGTTCGAGCGGGTTGCGTTTGAGAAGAGATTTGCATTTCGGTTTTGAAATTTTAATGATCCGAGCGATTTGTATTCTGTGTGCGCTTGTGGATTGGTAATTGAGAGAAGACACTAGCTTCGCGTATTTGAATTTTTTTCTGGATCGCGGAAATGTTTATCGTGCTGATGACTATATGCGACCTACTCTAGATACATGAAAAAATTCATGATTTTATAATATTTTAAGGTTGTATAGATAGTGGAATGCGCTGAATATAAGATGGACTAGAATTTATTTTTATAAATTTATTCAAAAAGCATGTAAAATCAAGGTTTCTTATATATATATATATATATATCAAAAAGTTTCCTTGCAAAATACAGAGATATTTTTATATAAAAAGCTTAACTATATATACATGCACGTCATTTTGAAAATCCAATATTTACTTTATTTACTAAAAATTTGATGGAAATTAAAAAAACAAATCATTTTAACTGCACTCTCGCTTTATCAAAGCTCAAACTCTCTCTGCATTACAAAATTCAGATAACAAGGCATTCCAACAATATTCGCAATAAACTTTTACAACATCTCTCCGTCACTGCGCATCTACCACTCGCGCCAGCTTCACGGAAAGCACTGATTCATTAACCATTACTGCCAGTGCACACTGATTAGCGACGATCTAATTAAGCTGCGCGAGCTTATTAGCAACATTTTCCTCGCGATTCCAAGAAGCCGCACAATTCCAAGAACCAGCGCCAGATACGATCTCAATGAACTCCGTACGTATACGCATATACATATATCTAAGAAGCGCATACCGAAAATTCACTCCAAGAGCTTGCGGGCTCTCGAAAAACGCTCCCCTATTTTCGTGGCTGCATCAGGAAGATAGACAAGCGCAGACCGGATGAAAATAAACAAAGGCCGGAAAAGGCTGGGCTACAGCAAGGGAAATATTTGCTCTCGGCACTAGCCGAATGTTGACCGGGAATTTATTTTGGAAGCAAGCAAGTGGGACTAGACCCGTCGCTCTGCAAGTGCAGTATATTGTTTTAAGAACGAGGGCTAAGGTTTTCGGTTTATTTGAACGAGATAAAAATTTTTTATCATAACGTTTTACGCTGCACTTTCGCCGAGTTTCTTCTAATCTGCTTTCTGTGGATTTAATGGAGGAAATGCTAGAGTTTCTGAACAACGAGGAGATAAGGGACGTCGGTCAGCTGTTCGATTTTTACCTGAAGGATTTCGGAGATATCGGAGAGATAAAACGTTAATTGAAAAGATACATATGTCTATATCGATTAGTTTTAATATAAAGTTGTTAAAATTTTACAAAACAAATACTTTAAAAACCACAATAATACAATATTAATAAATTCCTTTTGTACACTTTCAATATAATACTTATTATTATCGGATACATTTTGACGTCAACTCGATACACCGGACATCTGAAAAGCTCGCATTGATTTTACCCGACGGCCGATTCTTCATCAAAAGATTATTAAAATTTCACGTTCCGATTAATCTCCGGCTCCTCCGCCCCCGTTAATTCTCGCATTAATCCATCCGATTAAAAATATCGCATCGCCCATCTTGGAACAGCGCTAATCAGATAGAAAAACCAATAAAAAGCCACTGTGCAGCCCTGTTATTTTTCAATCAGCCCGATAATATCCATCCGCCCGTCGTCGAATTACTAGCCAACAAACCCAGGCCACCCCCGCCTACGTAAAGAATATTTCAGCGGCGCATAATAACACAATTTCGCCGCTGCAGCGAAGAGAGCAGACGGAAACAATGCAGCGTGCGGCGAGAGATAATTTTTCGATAGCGCGCGCGCGCGAGCGAGCTGCTATACGAAATTAAAGAGTACGATAAGGCGCCCCGAAAGTGTATAAAGCATCGGGCCTGTTATCGGGCCTTTGATGTATAGATATTCATTCCAGATACTTCTCTTTATTGTGTTTTCACGCTCGACTAATTGACAGCGTTGGGTGTGTGTATGCGCGCATATACATAGGTTCAATTTTCCGCGAAGACTGGTTAAAAACGGAAATAGTTGGGGTAGGACGTGTAGAGGGATAATCCCGCGACGACGGAAATGTTCCCGAGAAGGCGAGGATTAAGTTCGGAGCGCGCGCGTGGCCCGCGAGAGAGCGAGATGATCAATACGCCGCAATCTAGAATCGTTTTACAAGCGTTTAGATGTCATCTGGCTGCGAGCTCTGGAAATTTATATTATGTTTTATGGATTTTTGAGAGCTTTCCTCTATGATTTTAGGAAGGGAAATACTTGTATAGACTACTTTCGTTATCGATGAAACTAATTAGAAGAAAATTAAATTCTGTCTCCTTATCTTATTAAGAATAACTGATTTGTTATGAAGATTTTGTCTAGTATATGAAAGTATTAAAAGTTTATATAGACGCGAGTTATCTTAGAGAACAGTATTTTGCAAACAGGCATGATTGATCATTTTAAAAATAAACACATAGCCGTAATCGGTAAATGATGATTGTAGAGTCGAGCGCGAGCAGGAAAGGTCATTACTCGGTTGTCGAGTGCTTCTATCACAGCTGCAGCTCTCTTACACACAAAAAGTCAACCGATTCGACGTAGATTCAAAACCGGAACTACAAAGCTTCACCAGCACCCAAAACAAAATCGTTCATCCCCTCGTAGAATAAATGAAAAATCTCCATCTCCGGCTGCCCGAAAAAAGAAAGCTCCCAGCAGCAGGCTGTATATAACACACGGAGACAGCGGAAAAACATGAAAGCGCGCAGTAGGCTCGCTCTCGGCAAGGGGTTAAAGAAGAACCAACAGTCCGCAGGCCAAAGAGAAAGAGAGTGCGTCGCTCTCGAGAAACACTCTTATATAGCGATGAGGGGGGGGAGGGGGGCTCTCCGCCTCGCGACAGAGCGTCTCCCGCGCAAAAATCAGCAGCAGCAGCAGCAGCAGCCTCCCTCTCGCAAAAACACAACGCGCGCGCAGGTAAAAAAATCAAGGCTAGCGGCGAGCACGAGAGAGAGAGGCAAGTTTTTCGCGAACGCCGCCGCACGGCGCGGAGAGGAAAATCGATGGAAAGCCCCCCCGTGTGAGTGCGCGACTCTCTCTCTCTCTCTCTGGTGTGTATATAGCTATATGTACACGGGGGGCGCGAGAGACTGCGCGTCTACACACCGTTGAGATATGGTGTGTTATTCCGCAGCGCTCGCGAGATGCTGCCCCCGCTCGGCATGTGTTGGATAACGCCATAACGGATAAGGGGTTGATGGAGATTTTTTTTCTGTATATATAAGGTACGTACCTCGCGCACTCGGCTGCAGCAGAGTATATATCCGTAAAGTCAAAAGCCGCTCTCTGAGGGCTCTCCTGATTGATCAGAGTCCTAAGGCCTCTGCGCGCAGCGTCCGACTCTGATCTCTCTCTCTCTCTCTCTATATATATAAGCTTGTGTATGTATACCGCGGTAGGTTCGCGCTCACAGCAGCAGAGCCAGAAGAGGACTGACGACGGCGGCTCGATCCAGGGGCAGCAGAGCGCTTCTCTCTCTCTTTCTCCCTCGCTCTCTCTTTCTCTCGCTCGCGCGCACGAGTAGCGCCGCGCGCGCAACGCGGGCAGAGAGAGACTCGAATCTCTATATAGCTATATAGATATAGAGGGGCTATATAAGCGCGCCGGTGAGGGGGAAGAGTCGAAGGGCTCTCCGTCTCGTTCTAGCTGCCGGGAGCTGAGCCGAGAGCGAGAGAGCGGCGCAGACAAACAGGAGGAGAGGGAGAAAAATGGTCCGCGCGCACTGGAAGCTGCTGCTGCCTGCTTCGCTGGATGTGTCTTTGAGAGCGGAGAAGCTGCTGTTGCTTGGGGTATATGCATGCGCGCTCCTAGCTTTGTGAGGGCGCTTTTTTCTTTCGAGTGCTGCGTTTGTTGTGGTGTTGCAGCGATGGGAGCTGGTTTGTTTATGGCTGGAAGCTGGCCTGTGCTTTAAAAGGAATGCTCGATATCGTTGCTTGTGAGGCTTGCTTTTTTAAATGCTCATTTGGGTAGAAGTTACCTTCTCTGCAGTTTGGCTAATTGATTGATGACGGAGGGATGGTCGAGTAGCGGGATCCAAGGAGTCCGGAAGGTTGCGATTTGCTATTTTTGCCTGTGGGAAGAAAATAATTTGGTTTTGGGTGACAGTCGGGTGAATTTCATTTAATTAACCGACTTTTTTACCTTTTTAAATTCTGGAAAAATTGAATTTTTACTTTTAGTTACGGAAAAAAGATATTTCAAAAATTTTTATTAAAAATGATTGACTAATTTTGTTTAAAGTAGCTTCAGTTTAAAGTATCGTCTCGAGTGAGGGCTTCATACAGAGTTTTGATTTATTTTTTTTTTTAATTTAAAATGTTAATGTCTTTTATTTGCTCGGTGACATGTATATTTGAGTACAGAATTAGATTCCTGAGAAAAAAATATTCAACGTCATACTACATTTATCAAAGAAATATTGTACAACTTTCTAGAAGCGATTTACGATTCTGTATATAAAGTTTATACCAATAATTTTGTTGGATTCAAAATCTTTCTTGAGTAAATGAAGAAATTTTTAGAAAGTTTCAAAATATTTTCTTAAAAGTTGCCGAACTCACCTTAAATTTTTCAATTATACATCTTTGTATCAATTATCTCGATATCTAATAAAAAAATTTAAATTTATTTGAAAAATTTTAATTCACTTTCGAATTTGGGATAGTTAATCTAAATTCTCTAGGTTCTTGACATTTTTAATAATGAAGTTTTTCATCACCTTGGCAAGTAGAGGTGCTAAAACGACGAATAAAAGTTGTTAATTTTATATAACTACATTTTTAATAATGTGATCCCTATTTTACATGAAATATATATAAAATCTGTAGTCTTCTGACAATCTTTTAAATTTATACAAAAGTTACAAAAAATAAATGTATTTTAGTATATATACTAGAATTTTACATGTTGTAATTTACATATTTTTAACTTTGTAGAAATTTTATAACAATTCACTAGGATGTGTAAAAGTTACACTATAGTAGTTTTCGATACAAGTGTGAAAAAGTTGATTCTCGCACGAGGGCATGTTTACCGCCCGAGCACAGCGAGGGT